>CAUYON010149624.1:0-31593 GCA_963573935.1 Arctocebus calabarensis
CACCAGCCCCATATACTGAAGGTGGCGAGTTCAAACCCGGCCTTGGCTGAACTGCAAAACAGAAAAATAGCCGGGCGTTGTGGTGGGCGCCTGTGGTCCCAGCTACTTGGGAGGCTGAGGCAAGAGAATCACCTAAGCCCAGGAGTTGGAGGTTACTGTGAGCTGTATGATGCCATGGCACTCTACCGAGGGCGATAAAGTGAGACTCTGTCTCTACAAAAAAAATAAAATAAAAAAAAAAAATCATGCAGAACTTGGATTCTGATACAGTATAAGAGTTAGGATACAAAATGTATTAGGAGTTCTAGAAGCATGTGGCAATAGCTCGCATGTATTCACTACTTACCACATGCAAAGTTCCCTTCAAGGTGCTTTGTATGCATTCACTTAAACTTTGGGACAACCATATGAGATATATGTAAAAGCTATTGCTACCCACATTTTGTTGACAGGAATTCAAAGAATAGAAAGGCTAGGAAATTTCCCCAAGGAATTCTGGCTCCAGGGTATATATCTTAACCACTGTACTGTAGGAAAGATGACTAAGTGTAACCTGAACATTTGGGGAATTCTCTCAGAATGTTTCATAGGAATTATGTCTCAGTTTTCTTATCTATAAAATGAGGGCAAATGAGAGTTTCTAACCCAAAGGGTTGCTCCACAGTAAATGACATAGGAAGGGCTGTTTAGAAAGTGTCCTACCATGTAATATGAGAAATAGACAAATACATGGCTGGATACTTTCCAAAGAGCCCTCATTATATATATATAAAAGAATAATAGTACACCTGGTCATGGTAAGCACCCAATAAACTTAGCCATTATGAGTATCCTTATCAGTATGATTATTAATAAATTAAGACAAAGAAGTTGATAATGAGTTAGTCAAGCAAAATGAAAAGAGCCAGGATGTATCTGAAAGATAGTATGACATTAAAGGTCAGATGTGAAGCAAATCATGGTAAAATCAAATTCAGATTATCTAGAATATAGACTGTAACGCACTTGTATTTTGGCATCTTTTATCCCTGGGCATGTAAATGCTTTTTTTTTCTTTTTTCCACTGGGTGGTATGCCATCTGATGGCAAAAACCAAGAAAGTTTCAGTATAGATTTGCCACTGAGTTTTTACTTGTGAGGATGATGATGGTAATGCTGATGATTGACAGATTTTATACTTGATGTGGCATCCCTACAAAGATTTCCTCATATACATCTCTGTCAGCACCCATAAAGGTCATTGTTACTAAAGGCTTTGTTGACTATTACTGCATAAAATAAATTGACTATATATCCGTGCCAGCATCTTCAGCTTTGAGATTTTGTGATGTGGGCTAATCTCATTGGGGTTAAGTGATATATCAGGGTGATTTTGATTTGCATTTCTCTGATGATTAGGGGCAATGACCATTTTTTCAAATGTTTGTTAGCCATTCATCTGTCTTTTTCAGAGAAGTTTCTGTTCATGTCTCTTGCCCAAAGGTAGATGGGATTGTTTTCTCCTTTTATTGATTAATTTGAGTTCTCTGTAGATTCTAGTTATCAACCCTTTGTCAGATTCATACCATGCAAATATCTTTTCCCATTCTGAAGTCTGTCTTTTTACTTTAATTGTTGTGTCTTTAGCTGTGCAGAAGTTTGTCAGCTTAATTAAGTCCCATTTGTTTATTTTTGTTATTGTTGCATTTGCCATTGAAATCTTCATGCAATCTTTTCCCAGGCTGACATACACAAGAGTTTTTCCCATACTTTTACACTGTTAGGGGGACTCCAAACTAAGACAACATCTTTGGAAAGAAGTATGGATAAGCCCCAAATAACTCAAATTAAATTTCCCATTTGGTCTTGCAATCCCATTACTAGGCATATACCCAGAAGAAAGAAAATCATTTTATCATAAGGACTAGATTGTTTATTGCAGCTCAATTTACAATTGCCAAAATGTGGAAACAACCTAAATGCCCACTTACCTAGGAATGGATTAATAAGCTGTGGTATATGTATACCATGTAATAGTATTTAGCCATAAAAAGAGGTGATTTTACATCTTTTGTATTAACCTGGATGGAGTTGAAACACATTTTTCCTAGTAAAATATCTTAAGAATGGAGAAGCAAGTATCCAATATATTTAATACTAATATGAAGCCAGTAGATGATCTAATACACGTCTACATAAAACTTAAATCAATTCAAGTTTGGAGTGGGGGACCGAGGGAAGTAGAGAAAGGAGGAGGGGTGGGTGTGCTCCCACTTAACGGGCACAATGGTACAGTGTATGGCACATCTCTTAGGGTGGGACACAACTATAAGATGGACTCTACCTAGCAAATGCAAACATTGTAACCTATTTCTTTGTACCCTCATATTAACCTGAAATAAAAATAATAATAATTTGACTACACCTGAACTTTTCTTCTGTGCAGTGCTGCTGCATTCTGACCATGCCAGGGATGCTCTCAATTTGACTCTGAACTATGATGGCGAAGCTCTTGACTCTTTGTAGTTATTGATTGTTAGAGACCTGTTTAAAAGCTATCACAGACTTCCAGTATAAAATGGCCAATTGACCATGTATATTTATTTCCATTTTCTCTACAAACATTAAATGGCAGGACATTCATAAAGACATGAGAGAAAGAGATTGTGAAGGGGGTGACCGCAGATGAGTCATGTCAAAAAAATTAGAAAGCAGTTAAGTAAGTGGGATAGCTAAACTACAGTTAGGAGACTGTGCTTAACAGAAAATGTTGACAGCTAAGGACTTAGAGAGTGAGTGGAAAGCTAAAACTGGACAATAATCTGCTCATTTCATATACCCCTGAAAGTCAGGATTTGAAGGTAATATTTACCTCTGAAGTTAAGAATAGAGGTGTGAGTTCAATGCTGTCTTGGTTACGTGACTTTAAATAAAATGATGAGACTTGCTACAGTTTGGATATGGTTTGTCCCCCCCCAAAATCATGTTGAAATTTGATCCCAAACGTGGTGGTGTTGGGAGATGGGACCTAATGGGAAGTGTTTGGGGCATGAAGGCCCTGCCCTCCTGCATGGTTGGTGTTCTTCTTGGGTAGTAAGTTCTCTCTATGGTGAGAATGGACTAGTTTTTGTAGGAATGGGTTACTTCCTGAAAGGGTGGGTTGTTATGAAGCCAGGACATCTCTCTGGTTTGCCTCTTCATGTGTGTGCATTTCCCCTTGACCTTCTCCACCACAATATGCAGCAGAATGATAGCTCTTGCCAGAAGTCAGTGCCATGCCCTTGGTCTCCCTAACCTGCAGAGCTGTGCGCTAAATAAACCTCTCTCTCTCTCTCTCTCTTTTTTTTTAATAAATTACCCACTTTCAGCCATTATGTTATAGCAACATGAAATAGACTAAGATAAAACCCTTTATGTTCTCCTCTCCATTCAAGCCAAAGATTGAAGGCTTACTGTCTGGAAAGGATGTATCACAGAGGATCTGGTATCTATACCACCAGGCAAAGCAAAGGGAGGATGAATTAAGTGAAATTTATACTGCAAAATTTATTTATTTATTTATTTATTTATTTTATTATTATTATTATTATTTTTTTTTTTTTTTGTAGAGACAAAGTCTCACTTTATTGCCTTCAGTAGAGTGTCATGGCGTCACACAACTCACAGCAACCTCCGACTTCTGGGCTTAGGTGATTCTCTTGCCTCAGCCTCCCGAGTAGCTGGGACTACAGGCATACGCTACAACGCCCGGCTATTTTTCTGTTTTGCAGTTCGGCCAAGGCTGGGTTTGAACCCACCACCTTTGGTATATGGGGCCAGCGCCCTACTCAATGAGCCATAGGCGCCGCCCTATACTGCAAAATTTAAAGCCTACTCCTATTTTATATTTTTGCCTCCCAGAGCACTGGATATCTTTCTTTTCCCACTCAGAAAAGAGAGGAAAAGATTTTTCTCTGAGGAAGTTGACCTGCTCAAGAGAAAATTTCTGCAAGAACCAACATTTGAAATTTACCATGGGCAGTCTAGCAAATATACTTTACTTAGTTTCCCTTACTGAAGTCCTCTATTTGATAAACCCCACCCATGTACACAAATATATTCCAACCAGCATTTTACTACTTTGCTAAAATTAACCTAAAGATTAGGAAGATATGTTTCAGAAAAGACTCTAATATGAAAGACAGCAACCAAAACAGGAAGAAAGGAAGCCAGAGGCTAGAAACCATACACCAGGGATCTCTCAGAGAAACTGTATTTATTATCCCAAAAGAAATGAGAAGATACCACATATATGAATACAAACAGAGGTGTATAACTACCACTTGGAGAACACCAAAGGGCTCTTGAAAGTTAAAAAGAAATGTTGACGTAGATACTAAAAATTCAATGGAAGGGTTGACTAATATACTTGGGAGAATATTTCAGAAGACCAAAATGTCAAATACATAAAAATATAGAAGAAAAAGACATGAAAATTAGAAGATTGTTCTAGTGGTTCCAAATTCCAACAGCAAAAAATAAAAATGTTACTGCAGAATCTAATAAAGGAAATATTGGGGAAGAAATTATTAAAGAAATAACCTAAAAGTTCCCACAACCAAAGAATAAAAATGTCTAGGTCAAAAAATCTCACCAAATAATAATACTCATTATGTTAAGAGAGCCATAAAAATACAAAATGTCCAGGACATTATTTTATGAAATTCAGACCAGCAAAGCTAAAGCGCAAATCCTGACAATTTCCAGAGAGAAACATACAAATGAATAGGTCACATAGTCAACCACATATTAAAAAAGGAGCAGGTCATGAACTGGAAGAGATAATATTGTTAAAGTAACATCATACCTAAAGCAATTTATAGATTCAGTGCAATGCCTATCAAAATATGGAGGGCATTATTCACAGAAATAGGAAAAAAATTCTAAAATTCATATGGAGCCATGAAAGACCCTAAGTAGTCAACAACACCGGCATAAAAGGAACAGAGCTGGAGGCATCAGACTACCTGATTTCAAAATTTACTACAAAGCTATAATGACCAAACTAGCATGTTACAACAGACACATGGAACAAAGGAACAGAATAGCGAATCCAGAAATAAACCCACACCTTTCCAGTGGACTCATCTTCAACAAAGGAGTCAAGAACATTCTCTGAGGAAAGGCCAGTTTCCTCAATAAATGGTGCTGGGAAAATAGAATAACTACTATATACAGAGAGGGTGTCAAAAATGTATACGCATCTTAAGAAAGGACAAAATGTCTTTAAATTGTAATACCCAGTATATACTGATAACATTTGGTATGTTATGCATTGAATACTGTATCTCTTGCAACAGGAGAAGTCAAACATGAATGGAGTATTACAATTTTAATAGCATTTTCCTTTCTTATGATGTGTATACACTTTTGAACCCCTCTATATATGCAGAAGAGTGAAACTAGACCCCTACTTCTTATCATACAAAAAAAAAATAGTAAGATATATAAAAATGTAAGACCTGAAATTATAAAACTACTAAAAGAATATATTGGAGAAAGACTCTAGGACATTGGCCTGGGAAAAGACTTCTTGAGAAAAACCTAAAATACATAGGCAACTCAAGCAAAAATGGATAAATGGGAGCACATCAAGCTAAAAAGCTTCTGCACAGCAAAGGAAAGCAATCAATCAAGCAAAGAGACAACACACAGAAGGGGAGAAAATATTCTCAAACTACCCATCTGATAAGGTATTAATAATTAGAATATAAGGAAGTCAAGCAACTCAATAGCAAAAAATCAAATAATCCAATTATAAAATGGGCCAAAGACAAGACATTTCTCAAAAAAAGACATACAAGTGACCAACAATTATATGGAAAAAGCTCAATATCATTTATCATTAAAAAAAAAGGAAATCAAAACTATAATGAGATATCATCTTGCTCCAGTTAAAAATGTCATTAAAGGATGTGGACAAAACGAATCCTATACACTGTTGGTGAGAATGTAAATTATTATAGCCACTATGCAGAACAGTAGGGAGGTTCCTCAGAAAACTAAAAACAGAGCTATCTTATGATTATGCAATTCCATTACTAGGTACAAATCTACAAGAAAGAATATTAAGGTACCAAAAAATATCTTCACTTCCTTCCATGTTTATTGTAATATTAAGTGCCCATCAGTGGATGATGCATAAGGAATGTATGGCATATGTGTACAATAGAATATTATTCAGGCACAAAAATATGAAATCCTGTCATTTGCAGCAACATGCACGAAACTGGAAGGGCATCATGTTAAGTGAAATCAGCTGAACGCGGTAAGAAAACTATTCTATGTTTTCACTCATATGCGGGAAGTCGATCTTATAAAGATAGAAAATAGATTGATGGTTACCAGGGGCTGGAAAGTGTAGGAGGGAGGGGAGCTATGAAGAGAAGCTGAGTAATGGGTGTAAATACATGGTTTGATGGTAGAACTAAGGTTGATTTTTAGACAGATAAGTAGGGTGACTACAGTTTACGATAATCTAATGTATATTTCAAAGTAAGTAGAAGCAGAAGACTTCAAATCAAATCATTCTAGCATAAGGAAGAGACAAATATTTAAGGTGATGGATATCCCAAAGATATTGATTTAATTTGATTTTTACAAATTCAATGAACATACTAAACTATCACATGTGCCTCAAAACTAAGTGTATCTATTATGCATCACTAAAAAATTTAAAAAATTAAATATTTTAAAAAGAAATGGATCAGAGATTTTAATTACTTTGGTCCTTTCAACATCAACCCTGGAATTTCCATGACTATGGAAGACTGTCTTCACAATTCTGATGGAAATTGATTCTCAACCTAGAAATCTTTACTTACCAAAGCTATCAATTGTCAAGATGGAATAAAACATGTCCAGTGAATTAAAGTCTCAAATATTTAGTTCCTCCATATAATTTCTGAGGGACCTATTTGAGGATGCTTTAACAACGGTGGCAGAAGTAAGAAGTGTTTGGGCAGGTAAAGGTGGTCAAAACTAAGAGAAGTAAAGTGACATAAGGACAGTGAAGGGAATCTTAGAGTAACTGCTTTGTAGCATCCTGGTGAATCATCACTTAGGCTGGAGCAGGAGAAGGGAGGCTCTAAGTCAACCAATATAGACCCATCATGTGTCTGAAAGTCTGCTACCAGCATTGCTCAAGAGCAAAGAAGGTGATGCCTGAAACGAGCAGTAATTTGCTGAAAAATTGTGGGTGGCCCCAAATGTACTAATGGAAAATTTGTATTTCCTTTAAAGGAAGAAAGTAAAAACCATAATATTCATGCCTGCCTAGAAGCTCTTTTTCTCAGATAGGAGTTGGTGTTTTTTTGTTTTTTTGTTTATTTTCCTACTAAGAGAATATAGGGAGTGCTAAGCAGATGATTGAGAAAAGCCTTATGTGTTTTTTAAATTATTTCTAATATTAAATGATTTTAAGTGAATGCTACAGTGCTTACAATATGCCACCGCCATCATAATCTTCTAGAAAGATTCAAAAGACTAGTAATCAGTGTCTTTTAGTCAAAACCCACATCAAATGGCACAAATGCAGCTCTAAGCATTACGACTCTGCTGTAGTTGGTGTTAATATAATTAAAGGAGAATCTTTGTGCCTGTAGTCCATGAACAATTTGTAGAACATTTAAAATTGGGACTTCCTTTATGGACAGAAGAGAGTTAGTTTATAGCATAGATTTAACCTGAGTAAAACCAGTACACCACGTCACCCAGACTCTACATAAAAAGGAGCAAAGACAACAGATACAGCAAACAAAAGATTTGAATTTTTACTTGTAACTTTCAAACATGGAAGAAACTCAATTCATAACTCATAACACGCATCTCAATTGTCTCTTCTCTTCCCCCTAAATGCAGCTCTGGAGGTTTTCAAATACCAAACCTTTAAAATCTTCCCCAGAACCCAGCTCAGGAGGCTTCTCTGTGTCAACTCCTGGTTACCCTTTTCCCTCAACTCTTTATACTAAAAATCAGCTTAATTGTCTTGACTTACTTCTCTGCCTGGGTTTTCTATAACAAAGGGGAGCTCAGCAACTGACTCTGCATGGAAGAATCATTTTTTTTCCTCTCCTTTAGTATTCCATATCTTTTCATTTGTTCTTGTTAGAGCCTCATCATAAGGTGGTGAGGACAGCCCTAAAAGACAACATTATTTTTGGTAAAGAAGGGAGTATATATGTAATCTGAGAAAATTCATGCGCTAATAAATACTGTTGTTACAAAGGAACAAGTTTCCATTAGGCGTTCTACAAGTGCTGTAATTCTTGTATCAGCTCCAGCGTGCAGATACATCAGCCCACCCAGCTCTACCCCTGTCAGCGCCGTTACCCATTGTCCTAATTCCTGCAGCCTGAAACAATAGAAGAAAGCTCTTTATACATCCAGAAAGTACACTGATTGAAATATCATCTTTGGGAAGTCTGTTTTAAAGACACTAATTGATATTGTTTGAAGAAGTGTAAGTGTCTGTCATGAAAACCATTTTAACGGCCGAATTGTTTTCTTCTTTGCTTTGCTTAACTTGGCAGAGTGTTAACTTCCCCCTTAGAAAAACTCCTATTTTGATTTATGAATGTTTTCAAATTTTTAAGATCCTCCAAACCGTTGTTTCACCTGTAAGTAGAGAGATAGCTTGTTTGGCTAACTGCCTTGCATGACTCTGTGCCAGGCAATGAATAATGCCATGTTCAATATTCTAAATTTGTGTTCCAAACTCTGAATTTCCAATGAGCTGCATGGAACTCTACTGATAAGTGCCTGATTTTCCCTGCAAGGATTGTCTTATTTTAAACTTCAAATTTAGTTGAATTCACTTTATGCCTTACATAAAGTAAGGCAATTTTGGATGGATTTTAAAGTGAAGCTGAAGACTATTCACACTTTTCTTAACCTAGAAGTGGAAGAATCAGGCTAATGATGGAGGGCATCTTATCTAAGAAGACTGTATGTCTTAGCAGTACTCAGGGAACGCTCTTTCTTTTGAAATAGTGCTAGACAATCTTTAATAGAAACTTCAGATGCAAAGTATTACTGAAGTGGCTGGCATGCACCCCAAAGAATTTCTGTATGTTTAAAAATATAAACATACTCATGTACTTACAACTGTAGCTGAGTAAATAATAAGGAATCATATCAGTGACCAGATATTTCTTCAGCACCAAAGTAGGTTGATTTAAAATTCTGAAATTTAAATGAACTTAAAAATGTTATTTATCCATTTTTGTCTTCCTCTGCACTTTTTTTTCTCAGCCATTTTATAAGCATCAGCTTTTCCAGCATAAAAAAAAGAGGGATTGCCAAATTTGCACCTCAGAGAATGTCCCTGAGTATTCCAAAGCAATTTTGTAAACTCAGCATTATTACTTTTTCTCTTCCTTTTTAGTTTTCAGGGTGCATGTCAGCCAAGACTGTACCTAATTGGACCTGGGTTTCCATAGATTATCCAGCTTACCTAGATAGCATAGAGGTTTGAGTATATATAGTCAGCTGTCTATACTGACCTGGGTTAACTAGATTATTGAACCTTACCATTTGTCTCTTTAGCTTCAAAAAACCATGAGGAGCTTAAAAACCAACAATCAAGACTCTGGATCTTTTAAAATTTATGTTTAAAATATATTCAATGACATTAGTCAAATACTACATATTTTGGCTCCTAGGTAGACAAGATGAATTTTTTTATTTAAGGGAATAAAAAAATTTAGGGAATCTTTACTATCAGAGAAGTGAGTATATTAATTTCTTTCCCAGAAAAGAAAGGTTCAGTCCCTTTTTACCTAAAACTTAGGATTGAGCACATGGGATTCTTTTGTTGTCTGTGGTCGTATCATACTGATAGATTGACACTCATCTATGATAGGAGGGTTATGACAAAACTGGTTGGTAGATTCCAATAGCTACTGACCTAGGAGAAAAATACAACATGGAGCAGCCAAGTTACTGGTTAAATGATTGCCTTATAGAGTTGCCTTATAAATCATTGCCTTATAGGCTTGAAGAAGTGTGTTAGTGTCAGCATACATTTTGGGTGAAGGCACCACTGGACTAGTTTTCTTTTCCCCAATCTAATTGGATGGATGTACTTAATATTGCTCCCACTAGTGAGCTAAAGAAAACGGTACAAAGACAAATGTGGCAGGAGACCACTTCACCTTTTGTTTTGACCTAGATCATGAGAATGTACAGGAAACTGATGGACACAGAACAAAATTGGCCATGAACTTGCTGAACTGGGGCCAGAGTGGCTGCCTTTCCTTTTTGCTATTGCTCATTTTGAGGACCATCTTATATAAAATACAGACCCAGGAAATATAAGAATGAGTTATTCATTTAAAACAGAGTACATTGCATTAACATACTTTTTTGCTCACTGCCACCTCAGGAATGGGTCATTGACAGGAATTAGAGTTTTCTGCAGAGATTTAGGAAGAACTTTGAATGGTGGAGGCAGAAGTTGTGAGACCTCAGGAAGACTCTCAGATGAAGAAAGGGTGTCCAATATGGACTTAGTGGTCAGGCAGGGGGTGGATCTCTGGGAGTGTAGCTAGAATGATGGTGACTGAGACAAACAGCATTGGCAAGTGCTCACCTGTGTGCAGTGGGCCAAGACAGATGAGGACTGCAGCAACCACTGGGGAAAGAAGCTGCTTCTCACCAGGTTGTCTGGCATTCATGAGTCTAGCATTTTTGTGTGGTACAAAATAAAGGCATGAGGGGCACCCAATGACTAAGATTGAAATTTTCATCAATCAAACGCCTGAAGGCTTGGAAAAGATACAGTTTGATTCAGAACAGTTTTTTTAAAGTGACCATTTTAAACCCTGATGTTTTAGCCTTAAATTCATCCATGTATTGGAGGAGAGATCTAGAAAGCACCTAATTTAAGGCTTATGGCATCATGCATTTATTTCTCAAAAAAAGTGTTTGAGTACTTACCCCATGCTAACCTCATGTTAGATTTTGAGCATGGTAAGCCATAAACAAAACAAGATGTAGCCCCTGTACTCAAGGAGCTTACCTCAATTAATGGGGATTACTCAGTTAATTTTTAGTTACTTAAGGGGAACCAGCCTTGAGGACAAAGGTGACCTACAGATGAGGTCAAAGCCAAGGGAGCTGAGGGAAGTGGAGTTGGAGGACTTATGGCACTATGAAAATCTAGTTTAAATGCCTTCTGAGAATCCTACCTCTTGACTTTCAGCTACAGCAGAAAGGAAGCCTCCTGTTCCTGCCCCACCACACACCCATCTTTTCTTTCTCATTAGCTCAGAGAGTTCCAACACTTGAAACAAAAAAAAAATCTTTATTAAAACTCTCAGGAAAAAAAATAAGAGAATGGCTAGATGTGTATCATATTTAAGGATGGTAAGTTAGAAAAATCAGTTAATCAAGAAAATTTTAACGTGTTTCCATAGCCAAAGATCAGAAAGGAAAGCTGCTCAAAGAAAAGAGTCAGGCTGCAGGTCATCAACAGGCAATCAATAATGGCCTAATTAAATGGAGTTAAATTAAAATGTACTAATAGTGGAAATCTGGTGATTCATGGACAGGACACTTTTAAGGATGATGAGGTTATGGCTATAGGAATGCTCCATGTTTAAGCGTTCATAGAAAAAAGTGAAGGGGGCACCCATAACCCAGAAGAAAATGATAGGCTAGAATAGCCCCATCAGAATTTCATTATATAATACACCTAAGGCCTAAGATGCTGAGGTTTGTAAAAACTGTGAAGAATCATAAAAAGGAGTTTAAAAAGTTATAGAATAAGCTCCCTAACTGACCTTTCCCTAATGACACATCAGATTAATTAATGTTCTTTATTCTGTTTTTAAAGTATCCTGGCTAAAGACTTCAGCCCATTGAAGGCTTGTGATTGAATCCTAGGCTCTTTATGAAATACCTGCATAACTAGGCAAGCCTGCAATTGGAGCTGCATAACACTGGCTAAGGCTTCCACTACTCTGTTGAATAGAAGTGAAGACAGTTGGTACCCTTGTCTTATTCCAGATCTTAGTGGGTATACGTTCAACTTTTCCCCATTAAGTATGATGTTGGCTGCGGGTTTGACAAATATGGCTTATATAATCTTGAGATATGTTCCTTCTATACCTATTTGTTGAGGGTTTTTATTATGAAAGGGTACTGAATTTTGTTGAATGCTTTTTCTGTATTGATTGAGATGATAATTTGGTTCATTTATTTATTTATTTTTTGCTTCTGGTTATGTGGTGAATCACATTTATTGATTTATGTATGTTGAACCATCTTTGTAACCCTGATGAAGCCCATTTTGCATGGTGGATTATATTTTGAAGTGCTGTTGAATTCAGTTTGCTAGTATTTTACTGAGAATTTTTACATCCATATTCATAAGGAATATTGGTCAGTAGTTTTCTTTTCTTGTTGTATCCTTTCCTGTCTTTGACATCAAGGTGATACTGGCTTTGTAGAATGAGTTCAGGAGATTCCCTCCTATTCAATGTTTTGGAATAATTTCTGCAGTATGGGTACCAGCTCTTCTTTGGAGGTTTGGTAAAATTTGGCTATGAATCTATTTGGTCTGGGTGTTTCTATTTTTTCAGAAGATTATTATTTCTGCTCATTATTGGTCTATTCAGGAGTTCTATTTCTTCCTGATTGAGTCTGGAAGATTGTGTGTCTTCAAGAATTTATTCATTTCCTCTATGTTTTTGAATTTGTATGAGTAGATATTTTCATAGTATTCACAGTTGAGATTTTGTATTTCTGTGGTATCAGTTGTTAATATCTCCGTTTTCATTTTTTTTACTTTTTTAATTTTTATTATTGTTTAATGTTCACTGAGGGCACACTGTTTGCATGTGTTAGGTAAAGGGTAAATTCTCTCTTATAATTGTGTCCCACCTCCAAGAGGTGTGCCATACACCATAATTCCATCCTTCCTTCTCCCTTCTCCGTTTTCCCTTATTCCCCACCTTAAGTTTTTCTCTTATATGGTTATGTGGTAGATCATCTACTGGCTTCATATACTTCTCCATTCTTGTGATAGTTTACTAAGAAGAATGTGTTCCAATTCTATCCAGGTTAATACAAAACATGTAAAGTCTCCTCTTTTTTAAGGGCTGAATAGTATTCCATGGTATACATATACCATAGCCTGTTAATCTATTCCTGGGTTGGTGGGCATTTAGGTTGTTTCCACATTTTGGCAATTGTAAACTGAGCTGCGATAAATAGTCTAGTGCAAATATCCTTATGATAAACTGATTTTTTTTTTCTTCTGGGTAGATGCCTAGTAAAAGGATTGCATGGTCAAATGGGAATGTCCAATTGAACTCTTTGGGGATTCCCCCATAGTTCCTTCCAAAAAGATTATATTAGTTTCAGTCCCATCAATCATATAAAAGTGTTCGATTCTATCCATGTCCATGCCAGCATCTAAGCTTTGAGATTTTGTGTTGTGGGCTATTCTCACTGGCATTAAGTGATATCTCAGGTTTGATTTGTGTTTCTCTGATGATCAGAAACAATGATCATTTTTTTCAAATGTTTGTTAGCTATTTGTCTGTCTTCATCAGAAAAGGTTCTCTTTATATCTCTTGCCCATTGGTAGATGGGATTATTTGCTCTTTTTTTGTTGATTAATTTTGGCTCTCTATAGATTCTAGTTATCAACCCTTTGTCAGATTTCTACCCTGCAAATATCTTTTCTTATTCTGAATTGTCTTTTTTCTTTACTTGTTCTGTCTTTAGCTGTGCAGAATCTTTTTAGTTTAGTTTAGTTTAGTTTTTAAACTAATCTTTTAGTTATCTTTTTAGTTTAGTTTAAATCTTTTTAGTTTAATTAAGTTCCATTTGTTCAGTTTTTGTTGGTGTTGCAGTGGCCACTGAAGTCTTTGTCATAAGACTGTCATTCCCAGTCCTATATCATCAAGAGTTTTTCTCTACTTTTTTCTAAGATTTTTATTGTTTTGTGCCTTAGATTTAAATCTTGTATTCATCTTGAGTCAATTTTTGTAAATGGTTAAAGATGTAGGTCCAGTTTCAGTCTTTTACATGTGGTTATCCAGTTCTCCCAGAATTTCCTTTTTTCATTTCTGATTGTGCTCATTTGGATCCTTTCTCTTCTGTCCCTGGTTAATATATCAAAAGGTCTATCAATTTTTTTTATTTTTTTTAGATAACCAATTTTTGGTTTCATTAATCTTTTGCATTATATTATTGTTTTATGCTTTTCCATTTCATTTAGTTCTTCTCTCACTCTTGTTATTTCTTTTCTTCTGCTGCCTTTGGGATTAGTTTACTCTTGGTTTACTAGTTCCTTGAGACTTGTCATTAGATTTTTAATTTGTGATCTTTTAGTGTTTTTGATGTGAGTAGTTAGACTATAAATTTTCCCTGTCAGACTGATTTTGTTGATTTCCATAGATTGTGGTAGCTGTGTCCCCTTTGTCATTTACTTTGAGGAATTTTTTGATTTCCTTCTTAATACTATTGTTGACCCAATAATACTGCAGCTGGTTTAATTTTTATGATTTTGTATAAAATTTAATCTTTTTCTCTGAGTTGATTTCTAGTTTTATTCTACTCAGAGGAGATACATATTATGATTTCTATTTTTTTAATCATGTTGACATGTTTTGTGGCCTGCAATATCATCAATCTTGGAGAGAATTCCATGTGCTGATGAGACGAATGCATATTCAATAGGTTGGGGGTACAATGTTCTGTAAATATCTGTTAGGCCCATTTGTTCTAGAGTACTGTTTAAATTCAATGTTTCTTTATTTATTTTCTGCTTGGAAAATCTGTTCAGTTTTGTCAGTGGGGTGTTGAAGTTCCTGACAATTATGATGCTGCTGTTTATCTAGTAGGGTTAGCTTAGATCTGGTAGGGTTTGCTTTATGAATCTGGGTGCTTCTGTGTTAGGCACATAATTATTTAGGATTGTTATGTATTCTTGCTGAATTGCTACTTTTACCATTCTATAATTACTATCTTTGCATTTCTTTTAAAGCATATTGATTTAAAGTCAATTTATCTAATATGAGAATGGCTATACCTACTTTCTCTTGGTTTCCATTTGATGAAATATATATATTTTTCCATCTCTTCATTTTGAGTCTGTATGAGTTCTTGTGGGTTAGATATGTTTTCTGGAGACAACAGATACTTGGGTTGTATTTTTTTTTTAATCCATTGAGCAAACCCGTGTCTCTTGAGTAAGGCATTAAACTGTTCATGTTGATTGGTAGAACTGGTATGTGGGATGCTGTTCTGTTCATTCTATCTGGCAGTATCTTATTGTTCTATTTTACCTTTTGCACTATTTTTTATATGAGCTTTGAGCTTAAAGCTTTGGGTGGTTTTACTCTGTGGGGTGACCATTGTGCTGATCTTCTATAATTCAATGCTGAGCATTTTCTGCAGAGCAGGTCTAATCTTGACAAATACCCTTAGGGTTTTCTTGGAAACATCTTATTTCTCCTTCATATGTGAAACTTAGGTTTGCAGGATACAAATTTCTAAGCTGCCAGTTGTGTTTAAGAAGAGTGAAGAGGGGGCCTCAATCCCTTCTATCTTGTATGGTCTCAATTGAGAAGTCTGCAATTCGCTTGATACGTTTTTCTTTTTAAGTTACCTGATGTTTTCTTTCTGCCTTTCTTTCTTTTTCTTACAGGATCATTTATAATATATTTCTCATGCTACAATGGTGGCTAACAAGGATTTGAAATAAAATGCCTTAAAGATTACAGGGACTCATAAGAAAAATATCAAGCTCTCTTTCTCATCAGAGATTAGCATATATATATTTATTATTATTTTTTAAATTTCAGATTGATATAAGTTTACAAGCGTTTAGATTATATTATTTTTGTTTCAAAGGTAAAGTTGAAGTTGTAGTTGAGACCTTCACCCAGGGGTGTGCTATATACCCTTACATTGTTCACATTAAATTACCTGAGGTTATCACCTCACGACTCATAGGGGTTCCTCCTTCATGTTGACCTTGGCCAGTCTGATGGCTAGGTGTCTTAGTGATTTCTTGTTTAAAGTGAATTTCTTAAGTGTTTGTTGACCTTGCACCTGGACATCTAAATTTCTAGCAAGACTAGAGAAACTATTGAGTTATTCCCTCAAATAGGTTTTCAGCTCTTTTACATTTTCTTCTCCACCCTTGGGGATGCCTATGATTCTTATATTTGATTATTTTACATACCTCATGTTTCCTGTAGTCTTTGTTCTTTCCCCTTAATTCTTTATGCTTTATTTTTTACTGACTGAATTAATTCAAAAGAGTTGTCTTAAAGCTCTGAGATTCTTTCTTCTGCCTGGTTGGTGTTAGTCTTAAAATTTTTCCACTATTTTTTGTATTTTCTTAATTAAAACTTTCATTGCCAGAAGTCCTGTTTGGTTTCTCAATAACATATCAATCTCTTTACTAAATTTTTCATTCATTTCCTAAATTGTTTATCTGGTTTCTTTTAGTTGTTTTTCCATTTTCTCTTGGATTTTATTGTGATCCCTTATAAACCATGATTAGAATTCTTTGTCATTTCAATGTTTTCATTTTGGTGCTGTGCACTACTAGAGAGCTGGAGTTCCCTTTTTGGGGTTTTCTTTTGCTCTGATTTTTCACACTTTCAGAGTTCTTTCACTGATTCCATCTCACCTGGGGCAGCTGTCACTCCTTAGTTTTTAATAAGAAAAATAAGAGAAATGGGGCTATTTTTTTCTTCCCCCCTCACTCATAAGACAGTGTCTGTTGCATATGTTGGATAAAATCTTTGGCTTTGTCTGTGGTTGCTTTTCTGTGGGCCTAAGTTCTGTGTTCGTTACTGATAGCCTCAGTTTTTCTCAGGTGCTGATTGTTTGTAAGCTGTCGCAGTGGTGAGCCATGTGTGTGGGCAGATTCCCTTTCTATTTGGTGAGGAAGCATGGAGGCATTTGAGATCCTTTCCCTTTCCTCAGCCCCATGATCTTAATGGTGTGAATTGTATTAGCATGTCCTCTGAGGCCGTAGGGAAGGGCTTGTGGGTAAGAATCAATCACATGCTGTATGATTTAGTAAATGCTATTAAGGACTGTGAAATTTGGCTTTCCAGTCAGTAGGTGGCACTTGCCAGAATGAACTAGCTGAAGTGTTGTTTTTGAACCTGTCACCAGCTCTAGCCTTTTAAGAGAATCACTTTCATTCTGAGATGGAGGTCCTGGAACATTCTGGTGAGTCTTTATTCTCCACCATACTAGAGGTGGGTGGAGGAGTGAGGCTCAGTGGGGCTGGATTGGGTGAACCTTCTTTCAGATTCCACAAGTACTGGTAAGGTAGCTGGTTTTTAGTGGGAGTCAAAATTGTTTCTCAGCCTTCCAGGAAGTCACTAGGGAGGTGCTGAGGTGGCCCCACTAGCCAGAAAGTGTTCATGTGAAAGCAGGGGCCATCTGAGATTTAGCTCTTGGGATCAGGTTTCATACTTCTCCTCATTCCCCATTCTGTGGTTTCTTTCTAGCATCTGCCTGCAGGTAGGAACTCAAACTTGTTGCACTCCCCCACACAATGGTGCTATGGTCTGGGAGCTTCTCTGTCCAGGATTCCGCTCTGAGCTGAGAGTGCAGCTTTTCTGTGGGGGAATGTGTGCTCTGCAAGTACTCTGTGGCTGGGACCTACACTGAATTCTCTTTTAAGTTCTTCTCAGAAAGGCTTCCTTGCCTCCTGAGATTAGTTCACAAATCTCTCCTTTGTGCTCCAAAGCAATATGATCAAGTTCGAGGGGTATGAGATCTGTTCTGTGGACCTGTAGCTGGGTCCCCAAAGATCATTACAGGATAGTGCCAGGGAAAAGGATGCTGGTCCTGCGTTGCCTATGGGTTGCTTGAGCAGTTTCATCCCCTCCACTTTGGGGTATGCCCTGCTCTGATGGCTGGACAAGCAGCCCTGAGGAAGGCTAGTGAGCAGGGAGTTCAAAGTTTGAGCACCCTTTAATCCTCTGCAAGTCTTTAAGAGGACTTCCCAAGTCAACGTGAAAGCCTCAGCAGAAGGGAAGCAGTAGCTCTGGAGAGTCATAGCTCAACTGTCTCTCTTGGCAGCTGCAGGTAGGAAAGAAAAGGAGATAAAAAGAGTCTGAATAGTGGAAAATTAGCACTCTACTTATTTCTGTGTCTTTTTCTGGAAGGCAGCTCACTTGGAAGGTCCAGACTCTGGGGTCATGCAGATCCCCTAAAATCCACAAGCTCTTTGTGGCTAGCACAATGTGGGCCAGACTTGGGAAATATCTGGAGACAAGAGGGTCTGAAACCCTGTGGAAAGGACAAAGGCACATAGTGGGTGGAGAGGCAATATGGCCTCTGCCATCTCAACTTGGGTCTGTGGTGATAGGAAGCGCCCCAAGGGGGCTGGCAAACCTGGTGCTTTGTCTATAAGAAGCTCCCAGTTCATTGGTGGCTGTAACTTTTCATTTTGTGAAGGTAGAAAATCTTTCCAGCTGCCTAGGAGTATGCTTACTGCCAGAGATATGAGAGAGGGGGAAACAAATCATTCCATCTACCATTTTTGCTGAACTCCAAGCAAAAATGGGATTGACCTTTGTAGTATCTTACTCCTCCTTGTTCTGCCCTGCAACTTCTTCCCATGGAATCTCTGTCACTTTTTCCTAATAAGCATTGCACTCAATGTATGATTATTTGTTGGGTCACTTTATCTAAAACTTTTTTTTTTTCTGAGTTGATCTGGAAGCTAGTGTCTCTGTTAGGCAATCTTCAAAATGTTCCTATCAGTTCTTATTAAAAGGCCCAGGGAGAGGTGAGTAATATTACCTTTAGGAATCTAATTTCCATCCTGGAATAATGCTTGCTGGCCCTAGCTTGTGGCTATATAACTGGACCATTGTAATTTAGCTTGTTATAGAATCACCTCTACTGACATTTTAACATTTGCCCGCCATTTTTTTTTTTGGCACATGAGAAAAAAGTACTAAATTCTTAGTGCATGTGCTGTAAAATATTGCCAAGTACATAGCTTGCCATGTTTTCAACAAATAATTTTGAGTCCATTCTGTGTTTTACATCCTGTAATAATCTCTGAATACACAATGAGCATGAAGACAGACCCAGTTGCTGAACTCATGAAACTCACACTCTAGAGAGAGACACACATATGTTAATCAAGTAATCACAAAATTAGATGTATGATTACACATTAATAACTGGTATGAAGGGTGGTGCCTATGGCTCAGTGAGTAGGGTGCTGGCCCTGTATACTGGAGGTGGCAGGTTCAAAGCCTGGCCCTGGCCAAAAACTGCAAAAAAAAAATAATAATAAATAATAAAAATTGGTATGAAGAAAAGAAATACACAGCATGGTGAATGCTTTGACAAGAGACTGTCTTCAGACAAAGGGAGGGCTTTTTGGAATTTAAAGGATGATTTGATCACTGAAGGATGAGTGGAAGGCAACCAGGCATAGGTGCAGAGCACGGACTTCAGTTACACATTTACTGGCTACTTGGGTATCAGTGACTCTTTAGCTTTCTTCTATTCTTATATCCCTTTGGACCCTGCAGAGGTTGTATTTTTTACATTGCAAAACTTGCCTGAGCCAGTAAGAGGATTGTCCTTTTTATATTTTAAACAATGGAATGGTTTATCTTATTTTTTTCTAGGAACATTCACTTCCTAGCTTGAATTTAAATCTTTTTTAAATTGATCTGTTTTGTAAATTTTGGTTACTATGACAATAAATTGATTCACTTTAAAAACTGTTAACAGCAGGTTGGCTATTCTGTTTTCTTTCTTGAGAATATTGTAATAGATAAAATGTCAATAATAACCAGGAAAATTCCAGAGACAGGGAGAAATGGTACAGGAGTTTGGCAGGATACACTATACTTTCTGATCCAGTAAACATTACAAAATTTAGTTTCTGGTGAATAACTGAGAGATATTAATTCATTTCATAAGAAAAACCAGAAGGGTAGGGTTAAGAATGATAACCTTCTGTTCTCACCTAATTTCATTCAATATTTCAAATCAATATTTATTGATCTTCTAATATGAGCCAAGAACTATGCTATATTCTAGAAATAAAAAGAAAAATAAGACAGACTGCTCATCCAATGATGAAGATATATGTCTGAATTGTCATGAGTGCGATGGAAGAATGCTAAAGCCAGAGAAAATGTGGCTAAGTTGATGTCAGTCATATTTCACTTTCTTTTATGCAACATAGCTTAAAAAAGGCAATAGCATACCTGAGCAAATGACAATGTCTTTAGTATGTTTTCCATTTTCTAAAAACAGTGGATGAGAGGTAAATATTTTACTTAAGCACATTACCTGACAGTAAAAGTACCACACCATGTACCCTCATTAAAAAGCCAAGAAAGTTGGGAATTTACATACCCGGAGAAGAGAATTTGTCAGTGAATTGCCAACCAGCAACTTTTTGCTTAAATTAAGAGCTAGTCTGACTTTGGGGCCATAATACCTCCATTTAAATTTTAGCACTTCTAGTTGATGATTGTGTAATGTTGGGCAAGCCAGCTACTCTGAGTTTTAGTTTTCTGTCATCTATAAAATGAAGATAATAATAGTATGTAACATAGCGGGTTATGATGAGGATTAAATAAGCCAACATTTGTAAAGTTCTTAGAATAATGTGTCTCATATAGTGAATACATGTGTTTATGTGTTTGGGGGCTAAATAAAATGAATGTGGCATACCAAAGTCTGAAATAAGTTCTTTTTCTTCAACTAAGATAAAGGAACCAAGAACAGAAATCCACAGGAAACACCCAGAGCTAACTTTAGACCTTCCTATAGACTTCTTTTACGTTAGAGTTGTGGTACACTGGAGGATGCTCTCAGCACCAGATGCAATCCTGAGCCACAAGTCCGCACACTCTTTTGCACCTGGTCCCGTGATGGCAAAACCTTTCATCTCATCTTTATTGTTTACTATGACCCTTGTGTTACCTTTAAAATTAACTTTTAAAACTTTAAAAGGTAACTTTTGTTGTCAAATTACCCGTTGATGTACCTTGGTTCTGAGCTCTGGTTTGCATTTCTTAGCTGTGGCCAGCAGCACACCAGCAGCAGGAGGTCTGCTTGGTCATCCTTTGATTCCCTTCACCAAAGTAAAATATCATTTCTGGCCCTGTGCTGTTAGCACAGTTGACATAGCTCCTAATGGAGAACCAAGGAAAGTCTGGAATTTTGCACTGGAGGACCTGCTGCAACCCAGATTTACATCTTTAGTGCTGGAAGGGACAGTGAGGAAATGGGCACAGAGGACACTTTGATGTGAACTTTGATGCCCTGCCCACTCTCAGCATGTCTTAGTTCTCTGATTTTAAAAGATTAAAAAACATGTAACATGTTCCCTTTTTCAAAAAATCTTAATTGATCTACTGGATCTTACTAGATTAGAAACTCACAGTAATTAAGAGTAACAGCTCTAGTTTCTTCAGCTCCTATGGTGTGCCGACACCATTACAACTACTTGACATAAATTAACCTCATTTCTATGCACATTTTGTAGGTTAGGATGCTGAAGCTCAGAAAACTTAAAATATTATTTACATTCAAGTAACTAGTCATTGGCAAATCCAGTGTTGCAGCTCAGGTGCACATCACTCCAGAGTCCACATTCTCTGTATCGTAAGAGTTCAAATCAGTTCCACTTC
Organism: Arctocebus calabarensis; assembly: GCA_963573935.1. Classification (NCBI taxonomy): domain Eukaryota; kingdom Metazoa; phylum Chordata; class Mammalia; order Primates; family Lorisidae; genus Arctocebus; species Arctocebus calabarensis. The sequence goes on from CAUYON010149624.1 coordinate 21,678, forward strand.
TTTTCCTGTGCAGGGTGTGGAGGGGCAAATGAATTGATGTCATAGCTTATTGTTCTCCGTCAGATTTCAATTATCCAGGATCTATTTTCCAATTTCTGAATTATTCATGTCTCTTATCGATCTCTCTCTTTCATGCTATTTACCTTTCAGATAGTCAATGACTTATTAGTAAGTTTCTTGAGCCATGAAATGGGGAAGGACAAAGTATGAAATCAGTGACTGTTCTTATCCAAAATTATAAAATGATTCTAATGCAAAAGAACCCTAAAGGCGGGCTCTAAACTGTCAGTGTGGAGCCGGTGAAGTGTTTTGAAGCATACTGATTTTCCAAAGTTTCATGTTTTCCTAAGTTTTGCATATAGGCTAAATATACCTCTCCATTCTGCTAAACTCCACCCCCAATCTAGTCTTATTTTCTTTCAATTTGAGTAACAAGCTTTTTCTTAATTAATAATAAAAAAGAGCATTTGGTCAGGACCTAATATCATGAATTCTACATTAATGGAAGCCAAAGTAATAAAATTTTACTATGTCAAATTCCTGTCTTATTTTTTTCTGTCATTCCTAGATTTATTAGTTTTGTTTTGGTATTTATACTTCCATAACAAAGGAAGATTAGTTAACAAAATGACCTTCGAAATGACAGAAATACCAGTTTATGTAAAGAACATGCATGTAAATAGTAATGGTTCATGTTGATCTTAACTTTATTGAAAGCATCATTGTGTTCCTTGGCATGAGGAAAAGTAATACTTTAAATCTCTTAAATGCAATAATAAGAGGCTGTAGTGCTTTAGGAAATTGGAATCTGGAAGTCAGAGAATGGGTCAAGAGACCAGTTCCTCCTCTGAGGAGCCTGTGTAGAAAGAAAAATAGCTGCATTGTGCTGGAGGTCTAATGAGACATCACCACCAGGGGCTCTCCTGCTGAACTCCCATGTAACCTGCTGAATGCTTTGAAAAAACCCTACACTTTTAGGTAATTCTGCAGCCATGAATTGGCAAATTGGCCGGAGTCCTGAATAGCCTAGAATTTAAGGCTGAAAAGGGAGGAAAAAAAGATATTTTATCAGGTCTTGTAAACTTATTTGGTTTTCCTCAGAGACCAAACCATCACAAAACACCCATTTTGACATTGAATGTGTCTCACATAACCTCCATGAAGCCATTGAATTCTTATCTATTTACATGCAGACAAAAGTGTGATGTGTGTGTGTGTGTGTGTGTTTGTATGTGTAGGGGTGGTGGGGTAATTCTGTCTCAAATACAGGAGTTATGTGTATTTAGCTTATCTTGAGTCCTTGCAAAATGATTTAAAAGGGCTGTACATATGTGACAAAAATTTATTGGTTTGCATTCTCAAAATGTTTGGGTTTTTTTTTTTTTCAGAATACAAAAGAGCTTTACAAAAATTGCTTATGGGTCACTACACTTCCCTCCCCCAAGTTTGGTGTTGCTTTTTTGTTTATGAATTTTGAGGTTGAGGGTTATCTATGACTCATTGGATAGCTCTAGTTCAATCAATTTGGAAAGAACTTTTAGAGCTGAGTTATTTTTAAATGCCTGAAAATGAGGGAGCTGTAAATGGAAATCTAATCACAGCTTAACCTATAGTCATGCAAACAGTCAACTATGAAATCAAATGAGTTTCCAACACTCTTAACCCATTAATGGTTACTGACTAGCTACGTTCCCCAAGCATCGTTTTTCAAAGAGCAGGAAAAAGGAAAGGCACATATCTGGATGGGGGTGTGGTGGATAGGAAGGGAGCGGTACTGTGGATATAAAGAAGGAAATTTCTAGGATGCAACAGTTTCCTCCTAGACACAGGCATGTGAGCTTACATAAGCATGTATCTTCCGGTGTTACACACTGGTGATGGTTTTTCATAAAACTCTTTCCCTAGTAAATATCAAGCAAAGAACTGTGTTATCTTAGTTCAATTACATCTAATTTGCAATACGTGATTTTTCAGAGATTCTGCCATCTCCATCCTCATGATTGGACTTGCTGAAAAACAAAGTCCCAGGATTTGGGGGGGATTTGTATCCACTGGAAATATATATAAGTTTAGCTGATGTTGTCCCTAGCAATCCCCATTACCTTTTCTATTTTACATGTTTCTTTCTCTATTTCCTTTATTGCATTTCTTACTTTTTGACTCACCTCATTTTCCCTGCCACTTTTTCAGGATACCCTTCTTTTCATATGCTCAGCTCAACTTTAATTCTGTTACTATCCTAAGAGATACCATCACAAACAACCAGAAAATATCCAGAGAGTCTACTGTGGGGAAAAATAGTTGTCTAAACATGCATACATTCCAAATTAGTAAACCATGTACACATAAGAAAAGAGATGTAGTCATGAGGATATGTGTATGACATATGTAAACTTTATCAATACATACATTTTCAGAAGTTTCATGTTTTCCTAATTTTTGCATATGGTTAATTAACTGATATATGTTAAATTTCTTTCTTTTATTTATGTGCTTACCTCTTCAGAGAAGGCAGGCATTCTTGTACTATGACAAACACAACAACTGTTGCAAAACAACAGCTGAATTAAAATTCTCTACTTTGGTAAATTATCAAGGCTCCTTTCTTACATCCTGAGTTGCCAACCCAACTAATCTGAATCTAGACCAAGGTAAAAACCTGCATGAATAAGGAAAATCCGGTTTGGCATTAAATGAAAGTCATGCTTGACTATTTCATCTCTCAGTAGAAAAAGGCAAGCTTGTTAAATGTCACTTCAGTGCCAAGTGGTAATTACCCCCAAATGATTTCCTGGGGTTGGACGTAGCCTCTTTTATGAACATTTACCTCGAAAGTCAGAGTGTGAGTGAGAGCAAAACAGTCTCTTTTTTATACATTTGTACTCATAAAGAAGAAAAATAAAGGAAAAGCCAAAGTAAACATGTTTGTTTCTTTCCTTTCTCTCTCTCCCTCCCTTCCTGTTTCTCTCTCTTTCTTTCCCTCCCTCCCTCCCTCCCTCCCTCCCTCCCTCCCTCCCTCCCTCCCTTCCTCCCTTCCTTCCTTCCTTCCTTCCTTCCTTCCTTCCTTCCTTTTTGTTGGACATGGAACCTTGAGTAATGCATCTTTCCCTGTGTATTTTGAAACAGGCCAACTGGGACTATGGGCTTTTGGTAGAACTTACAAAATAAGTACATATTTAGCACATGAAGTAGCCTGTTCTTAATCCATTACCTCTGTTTCCAAAAGTCCACCTCAAACTATAAGAAAGAAAGAATAATGTCTTGCTTTTGAAGATATTCTCTACCTTTTCTTTTTTCCAGTTATCATTGTTTATTTACCAAGATCCTATTTGTCATTTGTATACTTATCCATCACAAATACTTTGGTGCATTTACATCAAAGGGGATTATGAAAAATTGCCTGCCATACCACGTACAGCTCTCATTTTATTAGTCAATATAAGCAATGCTTAAGGTCCTACATTGGCTTCCTTTGAGATACGTAGTATGTTAATCACAGTATTTAATAAGTTGACAGTTGATTCATACTCCAAACTGCATTCTAAAGGATCTCAAAGTTATTTCAAAATATTGTAAACATGCAACGAAGTATTTTGTCCTAAGTTTTTAACATTTGTGATAGTTATAAGCTGCTTTGTCATTAATATCCATCAAATGGAGGACATTTGGCTGAAAATGAAGAAAAGATTTATTAAATTCAGCTTCAATTCTATTCATGAGACTGAAATATATGTAGGAATATGAAAAAGACTAATGTCTCTATGTTAAACAAATCGATTTCCAGGGTGCCAGGTGGAAAAGTGTAATTGAAATTGACCCATTAAATGATTACATTATTTGTGTACCAAATCTAATATATTTCATAAAACTATAGAGCTGTTTCAGTAACTACCTGCCAAACTGTATATATTATTCCTAATTAAATTTTTTAAATGTACTTATAGAAATGTGAGGTTGCAGAATTATCCAAGTTATATGTCTCTACATTTATGAAACCTGTTCCAGAGAATTAAGACAAGGCAGTGCATTTCTAACCTCATGACTATTTCATGACTAGTAAGAGCTATAATAAACAAGGTGACAAAATGAATATTCAAGGGAAGGTCCAAGTTAAATTTCTGAAATATATGTGGAAATTCGCCTACTTCTTTGTTATTTCCCCCTACTAAATCACATTGTAGTTAACACTTCACCTTTACAAATACATTTAACACCTAGTCATTGAGTGCCTACTAAGGTGTGGTAAAATGCCAGGCATGTGCATTTTTGAATATGCAATTTCTTTTAATCTTGGCAACCACAGGTACAACAGTCTTCATTATTCATATTTGGCTGGTGAGAGATGATGGGCAACTTGATTAAAGTAAAAAATATTTAATTTTATGGTTGCTTTTAATCTCCCTCTCTTTCATTATTAGATTGTGAGTTTCTGAAGGGCAGGAATAATGTCCTATTCATCTTTGCATTGAAAGAGTAAAAAGAAATGTGTGTTTTCCAAATGACTTAAAGATCCCTTCCCACTTTGATTTTGTTTGCTTTTAATATTCATTGAAAATTAAATAGAAGCGAAAATTATTGAAAACAAATAATCAAAAGACTCTAAGACATTTATCTTATTTTATTTTATTAGCATACAGTTGACATTAAAAATTGTACATATTTAGGTGTATAGTATGTTTGGATATAGAGATACACTATAAAATGATTAAATTAAGCTAATTAATATACACATACACTCATATATTTATTTTTTATCATGAGAATATTTAAGATCTATTCTCAGCAATTTCTAAGTATGGAATACATTATTATTAGCTATAATTGCCATGTTGCACATCTATAATGGATCTCTTGTACTTATTTCTCCTAACTGAAATTTTGTGTCCTCTGAGTGAGGCCTCCCCTTCCCTCACCATCTCTTCCCTCAGCCCCCATTCTGCACTTTGAATTTATGATTTTTGACTTTTTTAGATTCCACATGTAAGATTATAATATTTAAAAGATACAAAGATATGATTGTAGATTTTTTCAAGCTACCAGTTAGAAGTGTACTTTTTTTTTTTTTTTACAATAAAGGCAAATATTATAACATACACCTTGGGAGAAAATATATCCTCTTTCATAAAAGGTGCTGTTAGTGGCCAGTTTTATTTTTAAATACTTATTGACTATAACACATGTATAAGGCATTATGTTAAGTACATATAGAGATGAATAAGACAAGGTTCTCAAAGAGTTTCAGAATATTGTGAAATAGGCCTTCTATCCCCCTAGTACCTCCTCTCTCCTTGGTCCCAAGGGCTTATTTCTTACCCAGGATTATCTTTCCTGGGGAGAATTAAATACTTTTTGTTAATGTTTGGGACAGAATCAAGAATGATCCTAGTGAGGTGAGACAGGTAGGTCTCACCTCCTACCTGCTGTAGGAATTCATCTCTCCTCTTGTAATGGCTCTGGAACATGGTGTCTGCAGAACAAAGATAAAAGCAACAACCAAGTCAGCAAACCAGGTAGCTTCCACTAGGTCAAATGGCTAGTGATATGGGGAACATTCACTGCAGGGAGTTCAGGGAAAGGGGAGAGACTGACATCCAAGAGGGCAGGCCGATGGTGCATTGAGGTTAATGGCTTTTAGTCTGCAATTCCATGGCTACTGTGACCAGGCCAGAGTCTGGTCCTGAGCTGTAGAAAACAGCAAATCTGGTCTAGACCTTGAGTGACTGATTTGTTAGGAAGTTCATAAAGAAACTTAAACTCAGGGAGAAGCCCATGAATAAGTGGGACCAAGGTTGGTGCTAAACTACTACAGGGTGATTAGATTGCAGTCTCCTCAATACCATGGTCAGTTGGTAGCTCTTATCAATCTGCTGAAATAAGAATTAGTTCTAAAGACAGTGATGGGGATACTATATTTACTTAGGTGATACTAAATTTAGTCTTCTTTACTATTCTAATACTGTGTATCAATCCACCCCCAAACTAACAGGCTTACAAAAGTAAACACTTATTATTGCTCATGAGTTTATGGCTCTACTTCATCTGGGCCAGGTGTGGTTGATTGTACCAGGTGTTACCTGTGAGTCTGTAATCAGCCTGTGGGAGCATACTATAGAGCAGGGGTCCTCAAACTACGGCCCACAGGCCACATGCTTTGCTGTGATTTGTATTTGTTCCCATTTTGTTTTTTACTTCAAAATAAGACATGTGCAGTGTGCATAGGAATTTGTTCATAGCTTTTTTTTTTTTAAACTATAGTCTGGCCCTCCAGTGGTCTGAGGGACAGTGAATTGGCCTCCTGTTTAAAAAGTTTGAGGATGCCTGCTGTAGAGAGAGGCTAACTTCACAGGAATGTCTTTTTGAATCCCCTAAAAGGGAGGCTTCTTCAGCCTGCTGAGGACATCAATGCTTTCTTTTGACGTGGAAGAAATACATTTCCAGTATGGAAATACATCCCTAGGACCTCACATAAGGACCTCTCTAGGACCCTCTCACCTGTAACAGCCTTGCCTTGGGTTCTTCTTCAGAAAATGGGTTTCAAAGGCAGCTATACAACATACTGAGAGAACATTTACCAGTGTTCTAGTCTGAGAAGAGCTCTGTTATTGGCAAGCCATTTGGCTTCTATTAATGTATGCCTCTATTTCTTTTTTCATAGAGCAACAGTTCACCCTAGGTGGTTATCCGTGTCTTTCAGTGCTAAGATTCTAATCTATGGTCTGGTGAGTTCATGAACTCGCCTCTGTGGGCTTACATTGGCAGCACTGTACAAACAACTCACTAAGGTTTCATAAACTTAATTTATCAGCATGTCACAACTTTGTTCATGTTGACAAATGGTGGTGTCTTGCTAAGTGGCATTCATTATTATTGTTGTGTTTTTGTGTTCTGGAGCAAGAATGCTGGCTCTTGAATTAAAGCAATGAACAAGTATTCACAAATTTCTTGTTAAACTTGGCAAGAGAGGAAGTAAAATCAGGGGCATGTTAGTTCAAGTTTATAGGGATAATGCCATGAAGAAAATGGCAGTGTGCAAATAGATTAAACATTTTTCTGAGAAGAGGGAAAGTGTCACTAATGAAGACATGTCAAGGCAACCAGTAATGAGCACAACTACAAAAACATTGCAAAAATCCATCAAATTGTGCATCAAAATTATTGGCTGGCTATGGGAAGCACAGCAGGTCAAGTAAACATCCATAGAGAAACAAGAAAATCTTAACTGAAAATCATGGCCAACAACTTGTGACTCTTGCATCACGACAGCGCACCAGCTCACACAGCACTGTCTGTGAGGGAGTTTTTAGTCAGTAAACAAATAACTGTATTGGAACACCCTCCTACTCACCTGATCTGGCCCCTAATGGATTTTTTTCTTTACCCAAAAATAAAGAAAATATTGAAAGGAAGACATTTTGATGACATTCAGGACATCAAGAGTGATATGACAACAGCTCCGATGACCATTCCAGAAAAAGAGTTCTAAAATTGTTTTGAAGGGTGAACCAGGCACTGACATTGTTGCATAACTTCCTGAGGGGAGTACTTTAAAGGTGACCATAGTGATATTCAGCAATGAGGTATATAAGACTTTTTCTAGGATAAGTTTGAGAACTTATTGTCAAAACTCATACTTTGAAAAGTAGACAATAAAATTAAAAATCTCATCAACATAGTAAAAATGGAAAACTTACATAATTTCAACTAATGTTGATAAATTCAAGGATTATAGACATGCAATGAATTTTAGGGAAAACTAGAAAGAGTTGGAGATTTCCTCTCAAGTTATAGTGAAGGAGGATAAGCATCTATACTCCGTCAGAGACAAAAGGCAAAAAGCTTGATTCTAGGCAAATTAGGGTAACTGTTCATCCCTTCGACAAGCATTACCTGTGCCCTGACTACCTGCCAAGCACCCAACTACACACACTACAAAGACAATACCGCAATCCTTGCCTCAAGCAGGTAATAGGGTAGTGGGAGGCCGGATGAGTAAACCCCCCATTAGAATCATGGACATGCTCCATTCATGTTCTCAATGAGGTCTTGCATCCTATTTCCATCTTGTGTTGACCCAACTCAGAGTATAACAGCTACTTGCATTGAAAATGTCTTTCTTCAGGAATAGCTGAGGTTTCGATAAGTCTTTGTAACTGTGAAAAAGCCTGAAATCCTTTAGTTCTAATTCTTTGAGGAGGCTGTACCAGAACCGCACAACGCTGCTGTCACTGCCGCTGACCTCGAACCCAGGCCAGTGGAGATGGATCTCAAAGATGAGCTGTCCAATCTGTTCAAGGACGTCTTCCAAAATAAGATTTTCCAAAACTTTCCATTCTGCGCTTTCCAGGTCTGCCTTGAGAACGTCAATCTATAACACAGCAAGGAAATGAGATTAGGAGACTTGACAAACCACTGTTAAAGATACCATCTTGATCTGAGGAGCCTGACATTCTAACAAGCTAACCACCTCCCACAGCAGAAGAATGTTTTAAATTTTAGAGGTGAAGGTCATTTCTAGTGGCTGTCTATGACATGAATTTCCAATCTCATTCCATATTGAGATTGCCAGAAGAAATCATACAGGACCCTCTTGCTCCCTGCCCAGTGGGAATGGATACCCAGGAAGAAGAAGCTGGAGTGTGTGTGTCACGGAGCTCTGTGCCCACAGTGTCTCCCCACAAGCTTTGAGCTGCTCCAAGGAATCCAGCCAAGCCCTGGCAGAAAGGTAGCTGCAGGGAGGGACTGGCAGGGGGGCACTGCCTACAGAGACCACCTTCCAAGCCTCATCCTTCTCCAATTTCATTAGTACTGGAAGCCAAGGAAAGAGCTCTAGGGTACCTGAATACTGAACTTATAAAAACTTACTATTATTCTATGATTTATTTTAAAAGCATATACTAGTATAGCACTCTAAATTTTATGCTTTTTTTCATTCTAAATTTTAGAAAAAGCAACACTATCCTCTGCTCATTTAATGAATACAAGTTCCTATCCCAGGTGAGATAGAATAAGGGAAGAATACGAAGGGGGAGAAATATTTTGCAATTAATCAAGTTATGAGAATCAGCTCCTTTTTGCTGGCTTTGCACAAAATGCATTACGAAAAAACAGAACCTTGAAACACCTTTAGAAAGCAATGAAACTAATCCTTACCAAGTACTTACACATGCCTGACACCAAGATAAGTGCTTCCACTTGCAATACCCATTTAATCCTCTCAAATGCTGTGACGGGGATTCTGTTAGTATCCCGAATTAAAGAGTAGGAAACCAGACTGAGGAACACATACCCAGTCACACAGCTGGGGCAGCAGTGGTGAAGTCTCAACGGTTTGCCTATAAAGCCTGTATTCCTAACCACTACCCCATGCTGCCTCTCCAATAGAACAAAGAGAAAAATGGATAAACTCGGGGTCCCAAAAAAGTATGGGGTTTGGAAAACAAGGTGCTATTGAAGAGTGAATGAATATGGCCAGTGAATAAAATATTGTCATTGAGATAACCACTTTACATTTGCACAGTACTTTCCAAGGGGGCTAGTTTTACCACACAGAGGAAAGCTGACAGCATTCACACACAAATTAGCATAATTAGAATGGAGGGAATCACTGCAAAGGAGCAAAGGCTGTAGTCCCAAGAGGTGAGGATGGATGAACATCAAGCCCAGCCCCTCCTCTCCCTCCAGCACATCTGCTTGATAAGTTTCTCATACTCTAAAGCAGAAACGTGAGGCACTTGGTGCCAGAGAAACGTGCCATATGTGACTTCAGAGTTGATTGGAAGGGAAAGTACAAAGAACGTCCATATAATTGCTACAAGAAGATAGGCTTGGAGAGCAGAGAGAGAAAGAATGAGGGAGGGGTGGGGAAAGGAAGAGCAGAGAGAGGGAAGGAGCCAGGGGGTGGGGTCTTGGTGTGTGC
>CAUYON010149625.1:0-32047 GCA_963573935.1 Arctocebus calabarensis
ATAATATTCAGTGTCCTTTCATGATCAGAACACTTTAAAAAATGGGTATAGAAGGGATATTTCTTAAACTGTTAGAGACCATCTACAGCAAACCGATAGCCAATATCATATTGAATGGAGTTAAACTGAAATCATTTCCACTCAGATCAGGAACCAGGCAAGATTGCACATTATCTCCACTGCTTTTTAACATTGTAATGGAAGTCTTAGCCATTGCAATTAGTCAAGAAAAGATGATCAAAGGTATCCACACAGGGTCAGAGGAGATCAAACTTTCACTCTCTGCAGATGATATGATGGTATATTTGGAAAACACCACAGATTCTACTACGAAACTCCTAGAAGTGATCAAGGAATACAGCAGCATCTCAGGAAACAAAATCAATACTCATAAATCTGTAGCCTTTATATACACCAACAATAGTCGTGCTGAAAAAACAGTCAAGGACTCTATTCTGTTCACAGTAGTACTAAAGGCAATGAAATATTTGGAAGTTTACCTAACAAAGGATGTGAAACATCTCTATAAACACAACTATGAATCTCTAAGAAAAGAAATAGCTGAAGATGTTAACAAATGGAAAAACATACCATGCTCATGACTGGGAAGAATCAACATTGTTAAAAAGTCCATACTACCCAAAGCAATATACAATTTTAATGCAATCCTAATTAAAGCTCCACTGTCATACTTTAAAGATCTCAAAAAAATAATACTTCATTTTATATGGAATCAGAAAAACCCTAGAATAGCAAAAACATTACCCAGAAATAAAAACAAAGCAGGAGGAATCACACTACCAGACCTCAGACTATACTATAAATTGATAGTGATCAAAACAGCATGGTACTGGCACAAAAACAGAGAGGTAGATGTTTGGAACAAAATACAGAACCAAGAGATAAACCCAGCTATGTACCATTATTTGATCTTTGACAAGCCAATTAAAAACATTCAGTTGGGAAAAGATTCCCTACTTAACAAAAGGTGCTGGGTTAACTGTCTGGTGACCTGTAGAACACTGAAACTAGACCCACACCTTTCACCATTAACTAAGATAGATTCTCACTGGATTAAAGATTTAAACTTAAGACAGGAAACTATAAAAATACTAGAAGAAAGTGTAGGGAAAACACTTGAAGAAATCTAGGCCTGGGTGAATATTTTATGAGGAGCACCCCCCAGGGCAATTGAAGCAACATCAAAAATACATTACTGGGACCTGATCAAACGAAAAAGCTTCTGCACAACCAAGAACACGGTAAGTAAACCAAGCAGTCAGCCCTCAGACTGGGAGAAATATTTGCAGGTTATATCTCCAACAAAGGTTTAATAACCAGAATCCACAGAGAACTCAAACGTATTAGCAAGAAAAGAACAAGTGATCCCATCTCAGGGTGGGCAAGGGACATGAAGAGAAACTTCTCCAAAGAAGACAGGTGCATGGCCTATAGACATATGAAAAATGCTTATCATGCTTAATCATCAGAGAAATGCAAATCAAAACTACTTTGAGATATCATCTAACTCCAGTAAGATTAGCCCACATCACAAAATCCCAAAGCCAGAGATGTTGGTGTGGATGTGGAGAAAAGGGAACACGTCTATATTGCTGGTGGGAATGCAAACTAATGCATTCCTTTTGGAAAGATGTTTGGAGAACACTTAGGGATCTAAAAATAAATCTGCCATTCATTCCTACAATTCCTCTACTAGGTATATATCCAGAAGACCAAAAATCACATTATAACAAATATTTGTACCAGAATGTTTATTGCAGCCCAATTCATAATTGTTGAGTCATGGAAGAAGCCCAAATGCCCATCGACCCATGAATGGATTAATGAATTGTAGTATATGTACACCATGGAATATTATGCAGCCTTAAAGAAAGATGGAGACTTTACCTCTTTCATGTTTACATGGATGGAGCTGGAACATATTCTTAGCAAAGTATCTCAAGATTGGAAGAAAAAGTATCCAATGTCCTCAGCCCTACTATGAAACCAATTTACAGCTTTCATATGAAAGCTATAACCCAATTATAGCCCAAGAATATAGGGAAAGGGGAGAGGTAAGGGAGGGGAGGGGGAAGGATGAGTGGAGGGAGAGTAATTGGTGTGACCACACCTACAGTGCATTTTACAAGGGTACATGTGAAATTTACTAAATGTAGAATATAAATATATTAACACAGTAACTAAGAAAATGCCATGAAGGCTATGTTAACCAGTTGGATGAAAATATTTCAAATTGTATATAAAACTAGAACATTGTACCCCATAATTGCATTGATGTACACAGCTATGATTTAATTTAAAAATAGATAAATACATAAAAAGTTTTTAAAAGCTCTTATAAAAAAAGAAAAAAATTTGGGCTTTGGGGCAAGACAAACCTGGGTTGTGATCCTGCTTCTACCATTTAATACAGTGATTTCAGGTTTTTTTAATCTCACAGCATACTTGAATCTATAGTTTAATTTCCACAGCATACTTAAGTTACGCTGATTTTTAAAAAAGTAAAAAAATGTATTCTTTCAAAAATAACTTAATTAATGTTCTTTAATTTTTTTCATGGCACACTACTTGAAAATCACTGATTTAATTAAGTAAACTTTGTTTACTTAATTTCTCTATGCATCTGTTTCCTCATGGAAAACAGGGGAAATCATTTTATAGGCATATCCTCAAATGAAGATTAAATATGTGAATACGTGGAAAATTCATAAGAGTACTGAGTTTAATAGGTGCTCAGTATATGTTGGGTACATGTGTTTGTTTATTTGGCAAGCTGTCTCCTTTATTCATCTCAATCTTCCCCAGGTAGATGCAATCAGATCATAAGTTCTGCCCATCTTTAAGGTCAATCGTTAATGAATTAGCATTAAAAATAAGAATTAAATACAAAATGAACGTGGACAATTTGATTTTAATAGGTTTTTACCAGTATTTATTACATTCATGTGTGAGAGGTGGGAAAGGGCTAGAAATGACTATTGAAAATATGTAAGGAAGATAACACTGGCAGTTAGTTACATTATTAGCTACCAAAGACAAAGACGAGGTACAGACACCAACCAAGTTCAGAGAACCAAGGAAGTTGGACTTACTAGGGAAAGCTTCCCAACAGGGTCAAGTGCTAAAATTTGTTGCATATGAAAACTTGAAATTGCCCTCTGGGAAGGTGATCGAGGAGCAGGATTCATTCTGTCTATTGATTTTGAGTCAGAAGGAGACCTACATTGGAGGTGTAGAAAAGGCAGAAGGGAGTAAGAATGTTGAAGCTGATGGAACTTTAGATTAAATGGGATAAACATGCTGTTTCAGGGCACTTTCTTTTGCTCTGAAACAACTTGAGCCAACTCAAACTGAGTAAAATAGAATAGAAAATAGATTGAGTCATGTAAATGAAATTTGTTTCAAGTCGAAGGCAGAGTTGGCTTTGGGCAAGGTTAATGCAAGCGGCTCAGAACTGTCACTAAGAAGCTGCACAAACCCAGGTTTGAGCTCTCCCTCTCTCTCCAACCCCCACCCAGTGGAGAAACAGAAGATTAAGCAAATACACAGAGAATAACAGATACAAGGAACCATGTAATCCTTTCCTGAAAAATATATGGGAAAGAAGCTGCATTGGTCTCTCCCAGCACTCCAATTTCCAGATTTTGTTGTTAGGAAGCTGAGACGGACCTCTTGTCTCTTACTAATGGGTTCTGTGAGATTCAGAGCCAAACAACTACTTCCTCCTTTTATTAAGAGCAGTTACTGAAAGTTGCTTTTTACTTCAACCTCTGTGAATTGCTTTCTATACTCTGGCAACCAGAATTCTGACTGACCAGAATGAATGCTAGAGTTTTAATTTCACAAAAAGAACTACTTAGCATCTTCAATGAAACATTTAATGATAGACATTGATAATATAACCATCCAGAAGACACAATTTCCAAGCAAGTACACTGTGAAGTCTTTGAGAGGAATCTTTTCTATTAACCTTAGAGATATTTTAAAGATTTAAATAAATTGACTTATTGAATTAAAATAATATTTGGATTTAAAAACACCAAATATTTCCAGTGTTGATGGTACTAAAAGCTCACACTTTCTAGTTCTTTTCTTTTTTTTTTTTTAAGCAGTAGGGTTCTTGCTATATTGCCCAGGCTGGCCTCAAACTCCTGGGCTCAAGTGATCAATCCTCTCATGTAGCTGGGACTATAGGTTCATGCCACAGCGCCTGGCTTAAGTTCAGACTTTGAAGCCCTTCTATGTCCAATCACATAGATATGAAAGATAAAATAGAGAAATCTTAAAAGGCATACCCACTCCCAGTGCCAAACAAGATGGAGTGATTATGTCTTCTCTCTCCCACTAAGCATCACAATTAAAACCTCTGGAACACACAAACACCAGCTGTCTAAAAAGTAAACTGTGGCAGGCAGATTTAGAAGGGAAAACAAAACTTGAGGAAGAAACCCTCATGAGAGAGTTCCCAGTTAATTTATTTATTATTTGTCTTTTATCACTCAAATTTGACCCACAGAAGACTTCCATTGAGGCATAGGGCAGCAAGTGTGAGCAACCAGAACAGAGACAGAAACTCCATCTTTCTACTGGAAAATCAGGAAAGAGCCCCTGAGTACTGGAAAATGTGGAAAGACCCTAAAAAAATTGTTTTTTCTTTTCTTATTTTTCTTTTTTTTCACTGTCCTGGCCCTGAAACTAGAGTGGTTGAAATAGCAGCAGCAAGCAGCTAAAACTGTGAGAAAAAAAAATTCTTTTCTGGGCTTGGTGCCTGTGGCTCAACGGGCTAAGGCGCCAGCCACGTACACCTGAGCTGGCGGGTTCGAATCCAGGCCCAGGACCCGCCAAACAACAATGATGGCTGCAACCAAAAAATGGCCCGGCGTTGTGGCGGGCGCCTGTAGTCCCAGCTACTTGGGAGGCAGAGGCAAGAGACTCGCTTGAGCCCAGGAATTGGAGGTTGCTATGAGCTGTGATGCCATGGCACTCTATCCAGGGTGACAACTTGAGGCTCTGTCTCAAAAAAAAAAAAAAAGTTAGAAAGAGTTAAATAGAACATTTTAGAGTAATCATTGCAAAGTGGATTATAGGGATTCTCAGGGCATTTAGAAAGCCAAAAGGGAGTCATTGTATCTGCTGGGGAAAGTGAAAATCAAGGATTAGCAGACTTTAACACGCAGGAAATTAAATTATCCCTAATACAAGTAGCAGAGTAATCTCAGCAGCAGTTTGTCCTCCAATGACTTTTGCACGGAGATGGAGTATAAATGAAAGTAAGCTGATTCATTAGATATAGAGCAGTAATTTTAGATACAGTATTTACATGACCCTTTAGAATTATTCACTTGTTAATAGCAATACTTAGCAACAGCGATCCTGCTAGCCATATTTCATGATTGAAATCACTATGGCTCAGGAAAATTAGGTAAGTGGTAGGGTCAATTCTTGAATGTTATTGTTTCCAACTCTGTAACCCTGTAACTGGGTTTGTCTATAGTCCACCATATAGAATGTCCCCTATTCTATGCCTCTCCTTGTTTACCACCTGAAAGGTGGTGTGGCTGAGTCATTACTGTGTGATCTCTGTAGCCAAACTGCCTGGGTTCAAAGTCTGACTTTGCTTTACATTGAGTGTATGGCCTGGGGTGATCACTTCAGTCCCTCTCTACTTTAGTAGAAAAAGTAACATAGTCAATGCATAGTTTGGAAGATTAAGTGAAAAAATACAAGAAGTGCTTAGGACAGTGACTGGCACCTAGTAAAAGCTCAAAAAAACCTTAGCTATAACTAGCTGATACTACATAGGTCGACAAATTCTTCAAAGACTTGCAGGCTATGGATTATGTGTAGTCAGGATGTCTACCAGCTGTCAATAATAGAGAATTGCTTGGGAGGAGTAGACTTTGGATAGAAATTGAACTTCCAAGTAGCATCCTTCACTACTGTTTGAATGTGCTGCAACATGCATATTATATTGTAATAATAAATGAATACAGGATATTGCAAAATTTACTTCAATAATCTACTCTGGCCCTTAGAACTCACTTTTGAGAATTCCTTTTATTCATGCAACCTCCTTTGACCTCTTAGCCCTTTGCAAAAATGTCCCGCCCTCCCTAGGCTAATCTTCTGATGAGATCTTTTGATTATAACCCAGTAATGAATGGTGTCTCCACTCACAGAGCACTTCTGCTGGAAGGCATGTAAATGCTACAAACTTCTCTGCAGTACAGGTACAGGGCTCAGACTGAAAAAGACTGAAGTCATGCACCAGGGAAAACGAGCTACAGTCAGAGATTTCCATCAGCAACAGAGTGCTGAAAGCTGTCACAGCACTTTGCTGTTGGGGCAACGTGCTACCTGTCTGCACTTGGACAGACCAGGAGAGGTGAACTGAAAAGAGAAGCAAGTCAGGGCCGCCTCCAGGGAGAAAAACAGACACACTTTAGCCAACATGATGATGCTAAACGTGGAAGAGCTGGTCACAGGGAAGAAGAACAGCAATGGAGAGGCAGGGGAATTCCTTCCTGAGGATTTCAGAGATGGAGAGTATGAAGTGGCTGTTACCTTACAGACGCAAGAAGATCTGAAGACACTTCCGGCCCACCCTGTGACCCTGGGGGAGCAGCAGTGGGAAAGGGCAGAGCTCAAAAAGAAAAAACTAGAACAAAGATCAAAGCTTGACAATTTAGAAGACCTTGAAATAATCATTCAGCTAAAGGAAAGGAAAAAATACAAGAAAATGAAATTTCCAGTTATGAAGGAACCAGAAGCTGTAGATGTGCCTAGGTTTCTGAAGGCTGCTCTGGAGAATAAACTGCCAGGAGTAGAAAAATTCGGGTCAGACAAGAACATTCCATATGTTTGTGATGAGTAGAAGCGGACAGCTCTTCACAGAGCATGCTTGGACGGGCATTTGGCAATTGTGGAGAAGTTAATGAAAGCTGGAGCCCAGATTGAAGTGGGCGAGGGAGATTTTTATGGACCAGGCCTGGAAATGGTATCATTACATTCTGCCAGCTAGAACTCAGGGTGGCCGTATCTATCTGCGTTCACCTGTATGCTCAGAAAAAAAGAGGACGGAGATTTGGCGAACAGAGGAGTCAGTCTCTGCCACTAGAAATAACATATTTACCTTGAAGAATCATGATAATGATTAGAGATGATGTGACGATGTATTCTGGACTTACTGGCTGATAGGAGAGAAGGAGAATGTCAGATGTAAAAAATGATGAGCAGTAGAATGCCTAAGAGATAGTGGGCAGACCCTGAACAATTACAAGCAACAAGGGTTGAAGCACTAGCAGAGCAGACTGAACCATTTAAAGACAAGGGTTTGTGTTGGGGCACTCAGTCTCACACACCCTTCATCAAATAGTTTCAGTGCTCTGCCTTCAGGCCATGAGGTGGGAATAAACTTCCTGGTGGCTGTATGGTCATGGGACTAGTGCTTTTAATTGCTGGAGTCAGGCCCTCTAGAGGGCTCTTTCCCCTTTTCTTTCCCCTTGGTCAATGGCCTGTGTTCTAAAGAGGACACACAATTTCAATGTGGGTCCTGGAGAAAGACAGAGCAGAGCATCTTGGTGCCTGCCACATTTTAAGTCACTGAGATGTTCTAAAGTTACATATTACTGCAGCATAAACTGGTGTCTTCCAAGTAATACGGACACCTTTTTTCAGGCAAGAGGCATCAGTTGGCCTGTGAGGCAAAAACAACTAACCAACCAAAAAGGCACTCCTATCCATTTTAGACCATCAGTTCTAAGAACTAAGGAATCATGCTTTTAAAAAGATAATGTGTACATTATTGCCACAATGCAAGCAAAGGAAATACCTGATGGGCCTTGAATTATTTAAAATACTGATAAAAACAACTTTCAGTCGAACCCCAGACATAATCTCTTTCTTAAGAGATCATTTGTCCCAATTTGAAGAAAGTTTAATGCTACAAAGTACTAAAGAGAGACAGTAAGGATAGATTAGTATCTAATCAAAACCTCCTTTCCCCTGAAAAAAATCAGAAAAAGAAAAATGAAAACAGGAGCACTTTGGAGGGAATTGTGAGCAGCTGTCTGGGGCATTTTTCTGCAGGGGACAAATTTGGCTAATTGCCTGCATCTGGGATCTATGGCCCTGCCCTCCTGGATGAGGGAGGTCCTCCTCAAGTAGGGAAGGCCTCCTGCTCTGCTCATTGCCTTCTGGGCCCTCCCTGTGCTCAGGCTGGTAGACCAGCTCCCGCTGTTTTTCTAATTTGAGTAATTCCGTCTCCTATCTCATTCACATCACCTCACACTGCCAGGTAACTTGGAGTAGAAGAACAATGAGTGAGAGATTGTGGCTCTTTTTAATGCTCCCCCAGTGAAGTGAGCAGTCCTATAGGGCTTACTTCAGCATCACAGGAAGCTCTCATGTTCCCAGCCCACTGGTTGAACTGCCTAACTAGAGCTCACCAAGCAGACCATAAACTCTGCAGATGCAGGACCTATATTTTATGCATCTGTGACTCACACGATAATTACTTACAAGCCTGCTTTGGATTCAGCCAGATTCTGGCTTGAATATTGATTTCACCACTTAATAACTAGGTAAACGTGGCCACTTAATCTTCCTAACTCAGTTTTATAGTCTGTAAAATGGGGCTAATAATGCCTCGCTTTTCTGATTTGTGGAAATTAAATAGGACACTTCTACTGAAAGCAGCTGCTGCTGCAGCTGGAAGGTCTTTGCTGAGTGCTTGGAAGAATAGTGGGTTCTATCCAACCAACGATGTGTGATCTCAGAATAGACTGTGTCTTTATCAACAGCTACAAACAAGTCCGTTTGTAGTTGCGCCCATTAAAGAATTCCTTTGCCTGCTGCAAATGATTCAACAGTGGGATTGAACAGTGTTTACTTAAAAGAAAGGAATCGGTTTTCATTTTAATTCATTGTTTAGATTTTCACATATATTAAAAATACACGATATTTAAAATAAATACAACTTTTTTAAAAATGTTGGGGCGGCAGGGTTACTGGTTTATTTGCTGAATCTTCTAGCTCTTCTACAAAGAGCAAGAGTGAGGAACAGAAAACATTAGTTAGGACCCCGAGTTAATACCGCAGCCCCATTCCCAGGGACACGGAGGTAGAAACAAAGTTTCCTAATCCCTTGTAGTAGTTACACTAAACATTTCTTCACAAGACTGAAATCAGCTTCTATATTTTATCCTAAATTTTGGGGGGTGGATTTTTCTACCCCTCCCTGGCCCCAGGCAACTGCAGGACGGGAAGAAATTTAGGCCGGGGAGGGACCCGCGCCCAGGCTGGAGTGTCCGCCCCGCGGGCCTCGGGCTTCCACTCCGGGGCTCCGGCCGTTGCGGTGCCTGGAACGCGCAGGCGGCCGCGGGCGGCCCGGGCCGGGGACCTCGCGCCGAGCGGGCGGGCCGGGGCCTGAGGCCGGGGGGCGGGCCCGAAGCCGCGGCCTCGCCTCCGCCGCGCCCGCCGCTGCCCGGCCGCTCGGAGCTCCGTCCGCCACCATGCTGCAGAAGCGGGAGAAGGTGCTGCTCCTGAGGACCTTCCGGGGCCGGACGCTGCGGATCGTGCGGGAGCATTACCTGCGGCCCTGCGTGCCCTGCCACAGCCCACTGTGCCCGCAGCCCGCCACCTGTCGCAACGGTCAGGGCCCGGGGCGGAGCGGGGGGCGGCCGGGGCCGGCGCGGGATCGGGGCGGGGGAGAAGCGCGGCCCGGGCGGAGCGCGAGGCGGCGGGGACGCAGTCACAGGCTCCCCGCCGCGGCCCGGCCTCACCCGCTGCTTCTGGGGCGCGCCACTCTGCCAAATAGAAGGGCCCGAGAGACAGGCGCCCCACCGCCCAGAGCCCCGTTGCCCCGGGCTTTCAGAGGGGCCCAGTGCGCGGGACCTGCCTCTTCCTGTCCCCAGTCTGGCGTGTCGGTGAAATGGGGAGATCCTGAGCGGTTCGCGCTTCCAGGAGAGGCCTCGCGCCGCAGCCCGGAGAGCTGCGGCTGCTGCTTCTCATTTTACAAATGTCTGCTTTGGTCGCTCTGACCGGCTAGTTACTGATGCTTCAGACATTTATTTAGTGGAGAGCCCCATTCGCTGTAGGATTTGGGAATTACCTCGGCCCTCGCTGTACGGGAAGGTCACAGCAGTGTAGGATTTGGGACTCCGGTGCACCAGACCTACCCCCAACTTGGTTTCTAGGCTGCACGGGAGGCCCAGACAACGAGGAAAGTTACAGGTTCTCTCCCCTGGTGGCTGATGAGCTCAGGCATCCTTTTCAGTGAATGTTTGGAATCCTCAGTTTATGGTTATGGTGAACATTTCAATGAGTTTGTCAAGCAGTTGTAAGAGGAGCCGGGTGGGTACCCCACCAGGGCCCACTGCTTGCACTGAGCATCTTTTATAATTAATTCAGTTTTTCTAGCCCTTGGAGACAGCCAAGCATGTTCACAAGCTTGAAACAGAACCAACTTGAAATTGGTGGACCTAGAGAAATAGTATTCATATTTTGCACGTAGATATTTTGGAGCCCTCCTTTTGAATGTGTCGATGATGAGTTAACACAGAAATACTCAGGTTATGCTAAAAATGTACTTGTCATTTTTAAAATGTCAGTCATCCTCTCTTGCACCCCTGGCAACACCATAAACCGTGCAGAGCTTGTAATTATCACAGCTTCAAAAAAAAGGAAAAAGAAAGAAGGTGCTCAATTTACCTCAAGTTTAGGCCTTTACCAAAGTAAATTTGTCTTTGAAAAACTTCAAGGTGGAGTTAAGAGTGGAAGTTATCTTGCACACTGGTACACCATGACATTTAAATAGTAATAAACCAAGTTTGAAAATACTATTATGTTTCAGATGGAAAACTCCTGTCAAGTGATGTGACTCATTACATGATCCCAGACTGGAAGGTTGTTCAAGATTACCTTGAGATCCTTGAGTTTCCTGAGTTGAAAGGAATTATTTTTATGCAAACAGCTTGCCAAGCTGTGCAGCATCAAAGAGGCCGGAGGTATCTCTTTTGCTTTTATTTATTTATGGGATGGATCCCCTCCCCCAGGTCTCTTGTTGGAGGGGAGTGGGAGGAATTTATCATTTTGTCATAAAGAACTTTTTGAACTGATTTGGTATTCTCTTTGCTAGTGAGGAATGCAGTAACATTATTTTATATTTCTGCTTCAGCACCAGGCCGAAAGATCCAACTGTAGATCAATAAACTGCACTGTCCCCAGTATGTGGGTATTTAAGATTCTAGTGTGAATTGCTTTTGGTTTGCATTTTTATAGTAACAGAGTTATTGCTTATTTCTTGTTGATAAATGTATATCATTTAATGTTCTTATTTATAGATACATTGTTTCAGAAGCATACATACTTTTCTTGTGTAAAAGAGTACTTTATTTTTTAATTTTAGACTCTTTTATTGTGGAAGCAAATTATGCTTGTACTGATTTATTCAATGAAACTAGAAATAACTTGTTTTATTTTTAGATTATTACTGTAACTACCAGCCATCATAATTGTATTTGCTAAACAAAGGATTTCTAAGTGAACCAGTCTAAATCCTTGCCTTGTACCTAAATGAAGAATAGTAGTCAACCTTTAAAACAAATACTCTAAAAAATGGTTTTGCTTCATTTAACATTGGGAAAGGTTTATGATTTGAACTTAAAACTATATGGAAATAACATATTAGAATTATATGTTATTATAACCTTCAGTTATTTAACAAGCAGAAACTATGCATTTGTTTTTAAAAATGTGGTTTCTTCAGACCTTGGTAATAAAAGGTGAAGTGTTTTTATTTGTATATGAAAATGATAAATTGTCCTATAATATGCTCAGTTCAGAAATGTACATTGACTACATTGTGTGCAGGTTTTTTCAGATAGAATATTTTAAAATGAGCTTGATGTTGATTTTGTTCAGACACAAAGATATAGATGTTTATACGCATCCAAGTTTAAATGACGCACCAGGTGTCATATTTCAGTTTCTGCTACTAAAATCAATTTGTTCTTATTATTCAGCTTGCTAACACACTTCGAGCCTTTTCAACTTCTGTTTTCTAAAATATTTTTAATATTAAGAATAGTTTTAAAAACCAATTCCTGGGACATTCAAAAGCAAAGAGTTGGAATTTAAATGTCTTTTCTCTTGAACATTTCTAAACTAGTTAGCTTGATGAAAAACTATTGGTTTTCTACTTCTTCTGGCATGTCTCTGAAAATACTAAATGTGATAACTAAAGATGAGGAGTTATGAAATAGGACCATATGATAACACCCTGGTTTTTCCATTTGGTAAGCACTTTTTGAGCTCCTAGTTCCAAGCCTTGGGAAGTACCAGTAGAAGTTTTAGCTGCTTTCACAAAACCCTGCTGTCTTGCTGGAATTATGTGGAAGAAAAAAAGAAGAAAGGAGAGTATGACATATCTTAGCTACATGAAGAATAATTTAATGATACTATGCAAAGTGCAGAAATAAATGTGAGAGATAGGAATTAGCCCAAAAAGTCCTCTAGGGGAACTAGGTTTAAGGCTGGTCTTAAAGGATGTATTATGAACATCTTTGATGAGGGAGATAAAGAGGCACAAAAAGGAATTAGCAAGTTTGGGACGTGACACTGTTTACCTATAAAGTAACCAGGAGGTACATTCAGGTTGACACAGCTAAATGACCAGAATTGTCTAAGCCTAGGAAATGACATATATAAAGTTAAAAGCTAACTTTAAAATTAATAATCATTGAATATGTAAGATCCAAGGGACTTGCCTTATTAATTCAGTCTTCATTAAGTGTTAAGTATAAATCATTGAACTTTTTTTTTGAGACATAGTCTAAATAGGTCACCCTCCATAGGGGGCTGTGCTGTCACAGCTCACAGCAACCTCAAACTCTTGGGCTTAAGCAATTCTTTTACTTCAGCCTCCCAAGTAGCTGGGACTACAGGTGCCTACCACAGCACTGGCTATTTTTTTTTATTTGAAATATAACTTTATTAAATATGGAATGCTTCACGAATTTGCATGCCATCCTTGTGCAGGGGCCATGCTAATCTTCTGTGTATCGTTCCAGTTTTATTATATGTGCTGGCAAAGTGAACACAACACTGACTATTTTGTTATTGCAGTTATCATGGTTGCTTAGCAGGCCCGGGCCAGGTTCAAATCCGCCGGCCTCCATGTATATGGCTGGTGTCCTAACCACTGAGCCATAGTGGTATAAGCCGAGCTCATCGGAATTTTTTTTTTTTTTTGAGACAGAGCCTTAAGCTGTCATCCTGGGCAGAGTGTCATGGCATCACAGCTCCAGCAACCTCCAATTCCTAGGCTTGAGCGAGTGTCCTGCCTCCACCTCCCAAGTAGCTGGGACTACAGGCTGGATTTGAACCCGCCAGCTCAGGTGTACATGGCTGGCGCCCTAGCCCGTTGAGCCACAGGTGCTGAGCCCATCAGACTTTTTTTAATTGACAAAAATTGTATATAGTTATGTACAACATAATGTATTGAAATATATATACATTGTAGAATGGCTAAATCAAACACATTAACATATGCATTACCCCTCATACTCATCAATTTTTTTCTATGAACTGACTTTTTATATTTAACTTGGCCTAGCAGAGGATCTCTGGTGTTTTGTTTCATTGATGTCGGGAAACATTTTGTTTTGTTTTTCATTCTTCTTGGAGATTTTTGAGATGGCAGTAAGTAATTCATTTTATCTGATGTGCTATTAGGAACATTATTGCTTAGAAAAGCTTTGTTAGTGGATAATACCTGGTCTGATCTGGTATAAGGATGCTTTGCTGTCTCCTGTTGAATTCCTTCTGTATAACTTCAGAGAATCTCAGCATTTCATGCCTCAGTTTCAGAGATTATTATAGTTGGAGAGATCTAAGAGCACATGATCTAATTCCCTACCCAATACTTGAGTATTACTTCACATGAGTAACATATTGACCTTGTTTCTTTGTTTTTTTTCTTTTCTTTTTTTTTTTTTTTTTTGAGACAGAGCCTCAAGCTGTCATCCTGGATAGAGTGCCATGGCATCACAGCTCACAGCAACCTCCAATTCCTGGGCTCAAGCGAGTTTCTTGCCTCTGCCTCCCAAGTAGCTGGGACTACAGGAGCCTACCACAACACTTGGCCATTTTTTGGTTGCAGCCGTCATTGTTGTTTGGCAGGCCAGGGCTGTATTCGAACCCACCAGCTCAGGTTGAGCTTTAGCCTGTTGAGCCACAGGCGCCGAGCCATTTTTCTTTTCTTTTTTTTTTTTTCTGAGACAGACTCTCACTATGTCACCCTCAGTAGAGTGCTGTGCATCATAGCTCACAGCAACCTCAAACTCTTGGACTTAAGTGATTCTCTTGCCTCAGCCTCCCAAGTAGCTGGGACTACAGGCGCCTGCCACAGCACTTGGCTGTTTTTCTGCTGCAGTTGTCATTGTTGCTTAGCTGGCTTGGGTTGAGTTCGAACTTCCCTACTCACTGAGCTACGGGCCCTGAGCCATAAGGCAGTCTTATCCACCGTATTTTTGTATTTAGATGTGCATTTGTTTATCCCACAAATATTTATTGAGAGACTATGCCAGAAAATGCTAGCACTGAGGTTACAGTGATAAACAAGAGTAGATACGGGGCGGTGCCTATGGCTCAGTGAGTAGGGCGCTGGCCCCATATACCGAGGGTGGTGGGTTCAAACCCGGCCCCAGCTGAACTGCAACAAGAAAATAGCTGGGTGTTGTGGCAGGCACCTGTAGTCCCAGTTACTTGGAAGGCTGAGACAAGAGAATCGCCTGGGCCCAGGAGCTGGAGGTTGCTGTGAGCTGTGAAGCCATGGCACTCTACCAAGGGTGACAAAGTGAGACTCTGTCTCTAAAAAATAAAAAGAGAGAGAGTAGATATGGTCTTGAGGGGGTGCTGGGCAGTAATCCAGCCATCACACAAACAGCCAGTATAGAACTGCAACTGTGACAAGTACGCTGAAGTCTAGGACTGGCTCCAGGGAAGCCCTGACTGGTTAGGGAGGTAAGGAAACTGTCTGTTCAGGGCCTGTGGGGAGGGGCGTGGCCTGTCCAAAGAACTTAAAGAACGCCCGCCGGGGTGGGATGGAAGGCCGCCGGGGCCTCAAGGATGTCAAGAGAGAGCTTTAGGCAAGTGGCAATAACATGACCAGATTCTTGTCTTCACAGGATTACTGAGCCAGGTAGAGAGGAGACCTGGAGAAAAGAAGGGAGGAGGCTATTGCTTTAGTCCAGATGAGAGATGTTGGTAGCTTAAGAGATAGAAAGAAATAGATGTTTCCAAGGATTGTTTAGTATGTAAAAATCTATAAAACATTCTTAGTATTAATACATAACCAAGAAAATTGAAAATGTGTCAACATTGAAACTGAAACCGTTCTACACAAATGTTCATAGCAGCTTTATTTATAGTAGTCCAAAAGTGGAAACAACCAAATGTCATCCATCAATTGATAATAGTAAAATATGGTCTGCCCATACTATAAATTATCATTCTATCATGAAAAGGAATGATGTACTGATACGTGGTACAGCATGAATGAACCTTGAAAACGTGATGCTAGGTGAAAGAAGCCAGCATACACATTATGCAACATCATATATTTCCATATATAATTCCATTTATATGAAATGTCCAGGACAGGTGAATTGACAAAGATAGAAAGTAAATTTACGGTTTCCAGGGGCTGGGGATAAAGGGGAAGGGGCAATGACTGCTTACAGGACACATGTTTCTCTTTGGAGTGATGAAAATGTTCTAGAATTAGACAGTAGATTCTGGGTGTATAACTCTGTAGCTATACTAAAACTACTGAATTATACATTTTAAACATAAATTTTATGACATGTGAATTATATGTCAATAAAGCTGTTGGAGCTAGTGATGGGTTTAGATATACGAAAATCAGGGAGAAGGTGGTGTCAAGGATAACACCAAGGTTTCTGGCTATGTGACTGAACGGAGAGAGGGAACTCTATAGGACAGTGGTTCTCAACCTTCCTAATGCCGCAATGTATTTTCGTTGTTAAAAAGGGGTCGCAACCCACAGGTTGAGAACCACTGCTATAGAAGGACTGGATAGGGCTTACGGTCGAGAGTTGGAGGTGTTTCTAGGGTTTCTGAGGGGGCAGGCATTAGCACCAAACAGCACTGCAGTCGGGCAGTTGTTTAGATGGTCCAAAAATTACTCCATAACAACATTTTGTGAGTATCATCTAACGTAAATGCAAACTTAAACTTGCAGAAAATCAAACAGCCTCTCAAAGTAAGTATATGAGACCCTACCAGGGTTCTGAAAACCTAGCTGAGGAAATACATTTGATACAGAATTTAATAGAGCAAGAGCAAGACCCCATCTCTACTAAAAATAGAAAAACTAGCTGGACATGGTAGTGGGCACCTGTAGTCCCAGCTACTTGGGAGGCTGAGGCAAGAGGATGGCTTGAGCCCAGGGGTTTGAGAGTTTGAGGTTGCTGTGAGCTATGGTATGCCATGACACTCAACCTAGGGCGATAGAGTGAGACTGTCTCCAAAAAAAATAACAAAACAGAACTTGCTTCCTTGTAAATCTTCCCCCTGGGGATGCTAACTTTTTAATCCTTAGTAGAGTCAGCAGGGGGAGGGGATGTTACATCTATAGGTAAGGTCACCATTGAATTAAAATAACAAAAACTCACTTAAAGAAGGTAAATTTTGCTGTCCCTCTAAGAAATTGTTTAAAATGTTTAGATGATGGAAGTTTAGAACACATGTTAGCCAGTCCAGGGAAACTAGGATTTTTCTTTAAAACTGGAATTTTTTAAACTTAAAATAATTTTATTGTATCTGACTATTCGAAGCCATTGTCTAAGGCACCACGATGCTGTTTACTGTTGCCATGCAGGATATGCATAGATCTAATTCTATCATATGTGCTACAAAACCCCCACTAGCAAAAAATACATATTGTATTTGTACACTATTCAATTATAAAAAAAATAAGCTCACACTCAGCTGTCACACTAAGCGATTCGCTGTTTGTTTCCTGCTTTCCACATTAATATTCTTGTGCCATTTGTTCATTTGTTTTATCTGGCTGATAGGTAGCTGACAAATGGAAGCATGCACTGAAAGTCTAAGAAAGATATATGGGAGTGAAACTTAAAATTGAGGAAGTTCTTGTTGCTAAGTTATGTATTTTTCTAAATATTAGTTAGGAAGGATTGTCATTACTGTGATTTGCTAGTAACTCCTGGGTCTGGCTTGTGACAGACAGAAATTGAGAATCTCTGGGGCAAAAGTAAATGTGTGATAACAAATGCAGTCATGTATATGAAGCCTAGTAAAAGGGTAACTGGTTCTGGAAATACCAGTTTATTCAGAGATATTATTATACTAGGCTTGGGTCACTGTTGTCACATAGGGCTGTGCATTCATGTATTCATTTGTAAAACATTTATTGAGCACCTGCTGTGCTCAAAGACAACCACCCCATCTGCTGTCTTGAATGCTCTATCCCACTCTTGGGCCCTTTGTCCAGCTAACTCCCATTCATTCTTCAGGTCTCAGGGGTCACCTACTCCAGGAAGCCTTCCAACTCCTCCCCTCTTCTTCTTTCATGACTTATTTCACTGAAATGCTGTTTAGCTGTTTTGGGGTTTTTTTGAGACAGAGTCTCACTATGTCACCTTCCGTAGAGCACTGTGGCCTCACAGCAACCTCAAACTCTTGGGCTTAAGCAATTCTCCTGCTTCAGCCTCCCAGGTAACTGGGACTACAGGTGCCTGCTACAACGCCCGGCTAGTTTTGTTGTTGTTGTTTAGCTGGCCCAGGCCGGGTTTGAACCTGCCACCCTCTGTGTATGTGGCTGTAACCACTTTGCTACAGGCGCCAAGCCAGGTGTTTTGTTTTAATTGTTTTTTTCCAAGTAGAATAGCTGTTTTTCTAAAATTATAGTAAAGGGCTGCACCTGTGGCTCAAAGGAGTAGGGCCCCAGCCCCATATGCTGGAGGTGGTAGGTTTAAACCTAGCCCAGCCAAAAACTGAAAAAAAAAAAAAATTATAGTAAAATGTCCATACATAAAATTTAACATTTTAACCTTTTTGGGGGGGGGGAGGAGACAGAGTCTCACTTTATCGCCCCTCCGTAGAGTGCTGTGGCATCACGCAGCTCACAGCAACCTCCAACTCCTGGGCTTAGGCGATTCTCTTGCCTCAGCTTCCCAAGTAGCTGGGACTACAGGCGCCCGCCACAACACCCAGCTATTTTTCTGTTTTACAGTTCAGCCGAGGCTGGGCTTGAACCCACCACCTTCAGTATATGGGGCTGGCGCCCTACTCGATGAGCCACAGGCACCACCCCAACATTTTAACCATTTTTAAGTCTACAGTTCAGTGGCATTAAATGCATTTGCATTTTTTTTTTCTTTTAGAGACAGTCTCACTAGAAACTCGGTAGAGTGCGATGGCATTGCAGCTCACAGCAACCTCCAACTCCTGGGCTTAAGCAATTCTCTTGCCTCAGCCTCCCGAGTAGCTGAGACTACAGGCACCCGCTAGAATGCTCAGCTATATTTTTGTTGCAGTTTGGACGAGGCCGGGTTTGAACCCACCACCCTCCATATATGGGGCCGCCACCCTACCCACTGAGCCACAGGTGCCGCCCAGCATTTGCATTATTGTGCAACCATCATCAACATCTATCTCCAGAACTTTATCTGCCCCAATTAAAACTTATACCCCAGCTTGGCACCCGTAGCTCAGTGAGTAGAGCACCAGCCCCATACACCAAGGCTGGCAGGTTTGAACCGGGCCCAAGCCTGCTAAAGAACAATGACAACTACAACAAAAAAATTGCCAAGCGTTGTGGCAGGCACCTGTAGTCCCAGCTATTCAGGAGGCTGAGGCAAAAGAATCGCTTAAGGGCGGTGCTTGTGGCTCAGCGAGTAGGGTGCCGGCCCCATATACCAAGGGTGGCAGGTTCAAACCTAGCCCTGGCTGAACTGCAAAACAGAAAAATAGCCAGGCGCGGTGGGCGCCTGTAGTCCCAGCTACTCAGGAGGCTGAGGCAAGAGAATCGCCTAAGCCCAAGAGCTGGAGGTTGTTATGAGCTATGGTTCTATGGCACTCTACTGAGGGCCATAGAGTGAGACTCTGTCTCTACAAAAAAAAAAAAGAGAGACAGAGAATCGCTTAAGCCCGAGAGTTTGAAGTTGCTGTGAGCTGTGATGCCATGGCAGTCTACTGAGGGCAACATAGACTCTGTCTCAAAAAAAAAAAAAAAATTTTGTGACTCGGCGCCTGTGGCTCAACGGGCTAAGACGCCAGCCACATACACCTGAGCTGGCATGTTCGAATCCAGCCTGGACCCGCCAAACAACAATGACGGCTGCTACCAAAGAATAGCCAGGTGTTGTGGCAGGCGCCTGTAGTCCCAGCTACTTGGGAGGTGGAGGCAAGAGACTCACTTAAGCCCAGGAATTGGAGGTTGCTGTGAGCTGTAATGCCACAGCACTCTATCTAGGGTGACAACTTGAGGCTCTGTCTAAAAAAAAAAAAAATTTTGTACCCAACACTAACTCCCCTCCCACCTACTAGCCCCTAGTGACTACTCTATTTACCATCTCTGTGAATTTGACTATTCTAGATGTTTCATGTAACTGGACTCACATAGTATTTGTCACATTTCATCCATGTTATGACGTGTATCAGAATTTCCTTACCTTTTTTATTTATTTATTTATTTATTTTTGAGACAGAGCCTCAAGCTGCCACCCTGGACAGAGTGCCATGGCATCACAGCTCACAGCAACCTCCAATTCCTGGGCTCAAGCGAGGCTTCTGCCTCCACCTCCCAAGTAGCTGGGACCACAGGCGCCCGCCACAACGCCCGGCATTTTTTGGTTGCAGCCATCATTGTTGTTTGGCGGGCCCAGGCTGGATTCCTTACCTTTTTAAGGCTAAATATTATACACCATGTTTTGTTTATCTGTTTATCCATCAATAGATTGCTTCCACATTTTGGCTGTGCACTGTGAATAATGCTGCTGTGAACACAGGTGTACAAATACTGGTTTGAGTCCTTGGTTTCAATTCTTTGGATGTATACCCAGAAGGGAGATTGCGGAATCATATGGTAGTCCTGGAGGTTTTGCTGCAGATGTAGGGCACCACAGCTACTCCAGGGGCACTATTCAGATGCAGTGTGATAACTAGTTTATAACGCCCACCCCCTTAAGCCCTCATGTTCATTGCTGCAGCCTTCCCCTTGACTCGAAGAGACATGGGAGGATGAAGTGCAATAACTATTTGCTGAATGAAGGCTCTTTAGCATTTGCAAACCACTGCAATGAGTTCAAGTTCATTTTTAGGAGTGTGTGAAATATGATGGTAAGTAAAGGGAGCAAAAATGTCTATAGAGGTAAGATCAGGAAAAATAGGGAATACTTTTTTAGCATGTTCTCTGAAATAACAAATTACAGATGTTTGTGAAAGCTCTTCAAAAATCTTTATTATTACTTAACAAATAAGTGCTCATTTAGAAAACTTCACCTCTACTCTGAGCAAGAGCTAGACCATGTCCCTATTAAACAGAAAATTAGCTGGGCTTTGTGGCCAGCACCTATAGTCCTAGCTACTTGGTAGGCTGAGGCAAGAGGATGACTTGAGCCCAGGAGTTTGAGGTTGCTGTGAGTTCTGACGCCACAGCACTCTACCTAGGGTGATAGAGAACTCCATCTCAAAAATAAATAAATAAATAATAAAAAAAAATACATTAAAAAAATAAAATAAGGCTCAACGCCTGTGGCTCAATGGGCTAAGGTGCCAGCCACGTACACCTGAGCTGGCGGGTTCGAATCCAGCCTGGGCCCGCCAAACAACAATGGTGGCTGCAACCAAAAAATGGCCAGGTGTTGTGGCGGGCGCCTGTAGTCCCAGCTACTTGGGAGGCGGAGGCAGGAGACTTGCTTGAGCCCAGGAATTGGAGCTGTAATGTTGCTGTGAGCTATGATGCAATGGCACTCTATCCAGAGGGACAGCTTGAGGCTCTGTCTCAAAAAAAATAAAATAAAATAAAAAACTTTATGCAGGGTGGCGTCTGTGGCTCAGTGAGTAGGGTGCCGGCCCCATATACTGAGGGTGGTGGGTTTGAACCTGGCCCTGGCCAAACTGCAATAAAAAATAGCTGAGCATTGTGGCGGGTACCTGTAGTCCCAGCTACTTGGGAGGCTGAGGGAAGAGAATCGCCTAAGCCTAAGAGCTGGAGGTTGCTGTGAGCTATGACACTATGGCACTCTACCAAGAGTGGCAAAGTGAGACTCTGTCTCTAAAAAGAAACTTCATGCATTACAGAAATATGCAAAGCACAAAATGAGTCTGTGCCCTGAAAAACTGATCACTGTTAACAGTGCAGTGTAAACTTGTCTAAAAGGCATTTATAATGAGTTTTAAATCTGTCTTTGTGAAGGTGGTAAAATTACCAATTTAATATGTTCTAGGCATCTTTCTGGCAGGGAAGCCACTTTTGTTTGCACAAATGAAATTCTGGTAAGGAAAGCTGTGCTTCACAGAAATAAAACAGCGTTCCTTTGTTTATTAAGACATTTTATAAGTTGCTATTACTTGATTCTTTTTAAGATGTCTCAAAATTAGAATTACTAAGAAAATCAGTGTTTCTTGTTTTCTGGTTTTGGTTGTTTGCTTTGTTTTGTTTTTTGAGACAGAGTCTCACTCATTGTGTTGTCCGGATTGGAGTGCCTACGCTTCATCACAGCTCAGTATAAACTCAAGTAATCCTCTTGCCTCAGTTCTCCCAAGTAGCTAGGACTGCAGGCACACATCACTATGCTCAGCTAAGTTTTTCTATTTATTGTAGAGACAGGGGCCTCCTGAAGCTAAATTTTTTTTTTTTTAAACAGAGTCATACTCTGTTGCCAGTACTAGAGGGCCATGGCCTCAGCCTAGCTCACAGCAACCTCAAACTCCTGGGCTCAAGCAATTTTCCTACCTCTGCCTCTTGAGTAGCTGGTACTATAGGCACATGGCATCATACCCAGCTAATTTTTCTATTTTTAGTACAGATAGGATCTCTCTCTTGCTTAGGCTGGTCTCAAACTCCTAACCTCAACTGATCCTCCTGCTTCAGCCTCCCAAAGTAATAGGATTATAAGTAGGAGTCACCCTACGCAGTGGGTGTCCCTTATTTTCTAATAAAGTATAAGACCACAAGGATAATGGTGAGTGAGTATTCATGTATTTAGATAGGATAAGTTGAGGAGTTCTACCTTTGCTTTAATAACAGACTTATTTTTTAAAACCTACAGAGGCAGGCTGGAGGTGGAGATGCAAGGATACAAATTTACTATATTAAAACATACATTGGGGGCTGGGCTTGATGGTTCACACCTGTAATCCTAATACTTTGGGAGGCCATGGCAGCTGGCCTGAGCTCAGGAGTTCAAGATCAGCCTGAGCAAGATCGAGACGCCATCTCTACAAAAAATAGAAAAGATTAGCCGGGCGTTGTGGTGGGCACCTATAGTCCCAGCTACTGGGGAGGCTGAGGCAAGAGAATCACTTGAGCCCAGGAGTTTGAGGTTGCTGTGAGGTATGACTCCACAGCACTATATGAAGGGTGACAAAGTGAGACTCTCAAAAAAAACAAAGCAAAAAACATGTATTAAATGCGAATTAACTACCTTGAATATATATTAAATTAACATCTAGTTTAATATGAATCTGCTTTTAAATAAATAACTGACTCCTTTTAAAATAAATGAATGTTTCTGTAATTCCCATATTACCTATACTATGGAAAAGCACCTGGGTGGCGCCTGTGGCCCAGTGAGCAGGGCGCTGGCCCCATATACTAAGGGTAGCAGATTCGAACCCGGCCCCGGCTAAACTGCAACAAAAAATAGCTGGGTGTTGTGGTGGGCGCCTGTGGAGCCAGCTACTCAGGAGGCTGAGGCAAGAGAATTACCTAAGCCTAAGAGCTGGAGGCTCCTGTGAGCTGTGACCACAACACTCTACCAACGGTGACAAAGTGAGACTCTGTCTCAAAAAAAAAAAAAAAGAAAAGAAAAGCACCTTCTAGCTGGGCACAGTGGCCCACACCTATAATCCTAGCACTCTGGGAGGGCAGGGCTAGCAGATTGTTTGAGGTCAGGAGTTTGAGAACAGCCTGAGCAAGAGCATGACCCTGATACATCATTTGAGTGTATAACTGGTATGTTTTTGAAATTATAATTAGAGACATACGTACCCAGAGTAACTTTACCCTACATCCTACTGACCAGCAGGATCATTCCCGTGACCTGGAAGTCATAACTTTAATACCTGTGTATGTGAGTGGGGGATGGATCCTATCTGTAAACTAATAAGATCATCTGCTCAGTTTTTCTAGTATAGGTTGTTCTACTATCCTAAACTGAAACTGATAGTTTAATTCTGAAAATTAATAGATTAAATTAGTTTAATAGAAAATCAGGGCGGCGCCTATGGCTCAAAGGAGTAGGGCGCCAGCCCCATATGCCAGAGGTGGCGGGTTCAAACCCAGCCCTGGCCAAAAACCACATACACACACAAAAAAAATAGAAAACTAGCTGGGTATTGTGGCAGGTGCCTGTAGTCCCAACTATTTGGGAGGCTGAGGCAAGAGGATCTCTTGCCATGAGCTATGATGCCAAGGCACTCTACCCAGGATGATGGAGTGAGACTCTGTCTTAAAAAACAAAAAGAAAGGCACCTTCTGAGAAACCAGCCCATGTGAGACTGGATACTCGGTTTGCAACATCAGCCCATCAGCCGGCATTGTTGGAAGGATCTCTTCCTGATGGGAAAAACCTTAAAGCTTTCTGTTAGTTGTCCGACAGATGAGGCTAGTTCTCTAAGTCATGGTGTCTGCATAAACAGAATTCACAGATAAATCACCAAACTTATTTACCTTACATGTCCTTTTCTAGAGCTGCCAGCAGAAAGCAAAAAAGTAAAATCAATGTTAATGCTGTTTATAGAACAAAGTGAGGTACAAAAATAAAGTGCTAAGCTCTCTGCTTGCTTTTGTGCACTCAGGCTTTGAAGAAGGGGCAAGGTAGGACAAGGCAGCATAATTACATAATAAAAAGGGGAAAGAGGGGAAGGAGTTTGATCTGCCAACTAGTTAATGAGGCCCTGCCCCAGCACATTTCATCAAAACTGAGAAACAGGAGCAGCCCAACGTACTGAGTGCGCAAGCCCACCGTAAGCACGTTTTTCAAGTTTTAAAGCATCAATCTTTTGCTCTAAAATATGTCATCCTTTTTTGATGCTTAGCAAGAGATGACAGTAGATGAATACCTGTGCTGTTAGCTTTATTTTCTCCTCTGTGTCACAGGCAGTATAACAAATTGCGAAACCTCCTGAAGGATGCACGTCACGATTGCATTCTCTTTGCCAATGAATTCCAGCAGCACTGCTACCTGCCACGGGAGAGGGGCGAGTCTGTGGAAAAGTGGCAGACCAGGTACGGCACCAAATCCTTGTAGTGTTCACACAGTCACCTCCTTGCACTCCTGCCTCTCAGTCCATTTGGAGTGTATCTAAAAGGTATGCTAGAATAAACTAACAATTATTCTGGAACCACGATTAACACTGAAATGCTTAACACATGTCAATATTTTAGATACATCATTTGAGTGTATAACTGGTATGTTTTTGAAATTATAATTAGAGACATACGTACCCAGAGTAACTTTACCCTAGATCCTACTGACCAGCAGGATCATTCCCGTGACCTGGAAGTCATAACTTTAATACCTGTGTATGTGAGTGGGGGATGGATCCTATCTGTAAACTAGTAAGATCATCTGCTCAGTTTTTCTAGTATAGGTTGTTCTACTATCCTAAACTAAAACTGATAGTTTAATTCTGAAAAGACTGGGCGGCATCTGTGGCTCAGTGGGTAGGGCGCTGGCCCCATATACCAAAGGGTGCCGGTTTGAACCCGGCCCTGGCCAAACTGCAAGAAAAAATAGCCGGGTATTTTGGCAGGCACCTATAGTCCCAGCTACTCGGGAGGCTTAGGGAAGAGAATCTCCTAAGTCCAGGAGTTGGAGATTGCTATGAGCTGTGACGCACAGCACTCTACCGAGGGTGATAAAGGGAGACTCTGTCTCTAAAAAAAAAGGGAAAAAAAATTCTGAAAAGACTGCTTTAGGAAATGAATATCCTAGTTTCAGTCCACCTGAAAGCAGAGCCTGGAGCAAATACTTGAGTATAGGGTCTGCTTTTTTGTTTGTTTGTTTGTTTTGGGACAGAGTCTCATTTTGTTGCCCTGGGTAGAGTGTGGTGGTGTCATAGCTCACAGCAACCTCACAACTCTTGGGCTCAGGCAATCCTCTTGCCTCAGTTTCCCAAGTAGCTGAACTACAGGCACCTGCTCCAATGCCTGGCTAGTTCTTCTATTTTGAGAACTATTTTGAGTAGAGATGGGCTCTTGCTCTTGCTCAGGCTGGTCTTAAACTCCTGACCTCAAGCAATTTGCCTGCCTTGGCTTCCCAGAAAGTATAGTGTGTGTATGTGGCAAGCGATTCCCATAAGCAAGATTAAGGAAGTGGAGACAGTGAGATGGAGAAGGAGAGAGACAGAGTATGTTGCTGCTATGGGGAACAAAGGCTCCGTGGTCCTGCTGAGGAGCCTCCAAGGAGCCATGCAGAGTGTGCCTCAGAGGTCACCTTGACAGGCACAGGCTAGGGCTTTTAGTGAGCTGCCCCCTTTACTTGAGAGTCATTCCTCAGGGTGTTAGCTCCATGCATAGGCCCCCTGAGGTGGTGTGGAACTGACTCCCACTGCTGCTAACATCAGAGGTGGCTGTCAGGCCCAGCTGCCCCTGTAACCTCTGCTGCACCCTTCTGTATAGGACAGAAGAGAACTGAAGCTTTGAAATGTCTTAATAGTATAAATATTTAAGTCATATTTTCCTTGTAATCATTTATCTGTTATAACCATTAAATATTTCAATTCTCCAATGCAAAATAAGCCCTAATGCATACTGAGTCCTTAGTTATAGTCCCTAAGTTCCCATGGGGCTCAGCACCAAAAAGAGAAAAGGAAGTATGAGTACCTCAAGTAATCATACTTACTAACTATACGGCCATGTACACAGTAAGTACACAGTAAATGATGGGTGAATTTGTTGTTGTTTTGCAGTTTGGCCAGGGCTGGGTTCGAACCCACCACCCTTGGTTTATGAGACTGGTGCCCTACCCACTGAGCCACAGGTGCCGCCCTGATGGGTGAATTTTTTTAAATGTAGAACTAAAGAGACCTTACATAGCACCTTATTTTGCAGGGAAAAGGAAACAGATACTTACAGAAATGGGCTGTCTAAGGGTGTACACATCATTAGAACCATGATCCAGTCTTAAACATGGTTATTCAGAGATCTGGACTCTGTTCCTCGTTCAAGTTCTTTCTAAAAGGACTTCAAGGCATTTCACATGGTTCCATATCATACCTTATTACATTATCATCTGCAGCCACTTGCAGCCTAGTTTTTCTCTAAGCCAAAGACTTGTTTCTTTGTCTTTTAAGCCTCACATAGTGTATCTTGTCATCCTGGGTAATGCTGTGTGGCTCAGCCCTCTGATTAAAGGGTGTTAAAAGATGAGCCTCATGCTTCTAGCCTTGTCAAGAAATGAAAGCGATACTCAGTGTGGTGGCTCACACTTATAATCCTAGCAGGATTATAATCCTTATAACCCTGGGAGGCCAAAACAGGTGGATTGCTTGAACATAAGAGTTCAAGATCAGCTTGAGCAAGAGCAAGACCCCCATCTCTATTAAAAACAGAAACAAAAAAACATAACTGGGCATTGTGGCAGGTGCACTGTAGTCCCAGCTACTTGAGAGGCTGAAGCAAGAGGATCACTTGAGCCCAAAAGTTTAAGGTTGCTGTGAGCTATGATGCCAAGGCACTCTACTCAAGACGACAGAGTGAGACTCTATCTCAAGAAAAAAAGAAAAACAAAACAAATGGAAGTGGTGGCTGTAGTGGTGGGATGCCTTAGGGAAGAAGAGCCACTGAGCCCAGTCAACTGAGTGCTTTCTGATTTATCTTTGTGTACTCCAGGACCCACCCCAGAGATTCTTTATAATGGATATCTGGGAAGTATTTGTGGGATGAATAAACAGTTATCTTTGCAGACCACAGGATAGCAAATTAAAAGCCAAGTGTGAAATTCTGAACAATAGCTAGCATCTGTCCACCTTGGGAGGGCTCACTGCCCTTTGCTTTTCCAGGAGCATATACAATGCAGCTGTTTGGTACTATCACCACTGCCAGGACGGGATGCCAATTGTTATGGTGACAGAGGATGAAGAGGCAATTCAGCAGTATGGAAGTGAAACAGAAGGAGTGTTTGTGATTTCCTTCAAGGTATTTCCAGCTGCTGTGTATGGAAGTGTGTGAGTGTGTGTATGAGTTCATTTCCTCAGTAGTCTGAGTTGTGCCATAGGCTCTAGATCCCTTTGGTAACACAGAAAAGAGGCAATAAGGAAGGAAGGAGGATGTTAAGATGCTCCATGTCTTCATTATTCCTCAACTAATTCACCTTGGCTTTTGCAAATTCACACAAACTCTTGTAACTGTAAGACCCATACCATCCAAGACCAGCCTGGTAAGCCCCTGGGGACATTAATGTTTCTAGTTAGAACAGTAATAGTAATGATGACAATGATAATAGATTGAATAAAATTGCCAGCATTCTGTTGTTCTTGACTGACAAAGTAGCAGTTTTACATGGTTCCACCTAATAATAATAGCCTACATGTACCTATGCCAGGCACTGTTCCAAATGTATTATTTCAGGCCAGGAGCAGTGGCTCACCCCTGTAATCCCAGCACTCTGGGAGGCCAAGGCCAGAGGATTACTTGACTTCAAGAGTTTGAGACCAGCCTAAGCAAGAGAGAGACCCTGTCTCTACTGTAAATAGAAAAACTATCTGGGCATGGTGGCTGGTCCCTATAGTCCCACCTACTTGGAAAGGTAAGGCAGGAAGATCACTTGAACCCAGTAGTTTGAGGTTGTAGTAAGCTAAGCTGATGCCACAGCACTCAAGCCTGGGCAACAGAATGAGACTCTGTTAATTCCTCCAACAGCCCTGTGAGGTTATTATTATCCCATCCATTGGTGAGGGAACTGTAGCACAGGAAGGCTAAGCAACTTTCCCAAAGTCACACAGTAGAAAATGGAAGAGCTGGGATTAAAATCCAAGCAGACTCCGTAGCTCTTAGCCACCCTGCGTACTGCCTCTCAAATTATTTTTTTGAACACATACAAAAAACACATACACATTTTAAAGGCCAGTTTTGTTTTTTAGTCGTTCTTCTCTCTTAGCCAGTTGTGAAGGTTCTTGGGAGTTAATAGGGTAAACGAGAGGACTGAGATGTGATACGTAATATCTGAGTGCCGGCTGCCAGATCAGTTCACTACAGATTGCAGACAGGAGTAGTGTTATCAGCGACAGTTTGTTTGACTGTCTCAGCAACACAGTTCTTCTCGTCTCTTAGGTACCTTTTTTGAGAACAGAATGGCTGATAATCTCTCAGTAGATTACTGATCTCGTCCATCTGCCCAGTTGTTCAATCAGGTTCTACTGGTTGATGCCATTTCTTAATGCGGAAACCAGAATGAGGCCCTCTGTTATCCCTGTCAGTTTACAGAAAGTCGAGTTGGATTTTATAAGGGTTCCCAGGTGCATGTATTACTCAAGATTTGCCAATAGAATTTTCTTGGCCCTGCTATAAAAAAGTGTTCCGGCATGCCAGAAAATTCCAGGGGCACTGGATATTGATGGCAGTGTCACTTGCTTTTTCTGTTGCAATACATCATGTCTTGTTCCTGCAGAGGACAGGTGCCTAAAATTATATTTTTCTACTTTCTGTGAAATTACTTTTCTTTGTAGTACAGTGGTATAGTACAGTATTATTTTGTATAGCATTTCTCAAGAAAACTGTGTGACTGAGGGCTTCATAGAGGCAAATGACAGAAAAGAAAAAGAGATAATTGTGATGTTCAGATGTGAGGGAAGCCCAGAACTTTCTGTGGGAACTTGAAGTTAGATGGAGAAAAGCGAAGGCAATAAACCCCTCCTGAAGAGGTGGTTCATAATGACAAAAGTCTGGTGTTGATGAGTGATCATAGAATTGG
The DNA here is from genome assembly GCA_963573935.1 of Arctocebus calabarensis. NCBI lineage: Eukaryota > Metazoa > Chordata > Mammalia > Primates > Lorisidae > Arctocebus > Arctocebus calabarensis. The sequence continues at coordinate 29,211 of CAUYON010149625.1, forward strand.
GGGACTCATATTAGCACAGGTGTAATTTCTGGAAGGAGCAGAGAAAGAAAGGAAGCAATTTGACTAGAACCCTGAAATTAGTGGGAGAAATGCGGGAGTTGACAATAAGGATAACTTATTTTTCTTTTCACTTTGAGAAAAAAGAATGTTCTAGACTCTACTTCAGACTTAGAGTTTAAAAAAAAAATCACATATAAAAAGACAAGAATGTACACACAAGAGCTTTTCTTTTTTCTTTTCTTTTTTTTTTTGAAATAGAGTCTCATTATGTTGTGCTGGGTAGAGAGCTGTGACATTACAGCTCACAGCAACCTCAAACTCTTGGGCTTAAGCGATTCTCTTGTCTCTGCCTCCCAAGTAGCTGGGACTACAGGCACCCACCACAATGCTCAGCTATTTTTTGGTTATTCTTGTCATTATTGTTTGGCAGGCCCAGGCTGACTCGAACCCACCAGCTCTGGTGTATGGGCTGGCACCCTAGCTGCTGAGCTAAAAGCACCGAGTCACACACTAGAGCTTTTCCTCTCCATCCCTACAGGCCATTGGTCTGCAGCAGTAGGATCTATGTGAAGAGAGGCTTCCTGGGTGTGTACGTGGGCACATGGGCCTGCTTGGGTGGAGAAAAGGAGATTTGAAAGTGCAAAGTGATCTAGAAGGCAGCCCTGTTCCATGATGGGATGGGCTCCCAGGGGTTCTTTTGGCAAGGTTTCAGGGATTAATGAGCTAGCAGAAAATGAACAGGTGGGGCAGCGCCTGTGGCTCAGTGAGTAGGGTGCCGGCCCCATATATCAAGGGTTGTGGGTTCAAGCCCTGGCCAAACTGCAATAAAAAATAGCCAGGCATTGTGGCTGGCACCTGTAGTCCCAGCTCCTCAGGAGGCTGAGGCAAGAGAATCGCCTAAGCCCAGGAGTTGGAGGTTGCTGTGAGCTGTGATGCCACAGCACTCTACCAAGGGCAACAAAGTGAGACTCTGTCTCTTAAAAAAAAAAAAGAAAAGAAGATGAACTGGTGGAGTGAGGCCCAGGTGAGCAGTGCTCACTTACTATGTCCGCAGTGCTGCAGGCCAGCAGTTCCCAGGCAGGATGTTTTACAGTAGCACCTTCATGAAGAATCATCATCTCCTGACCACGTTTCTCTGTGTCTTCGTTAAATGTAGGATTACCTGGACAATTTTTGGCCTGATTTAAAGGCCGCCCACGAGCTTTGTGAATCTATCCTTCAGTCTCGACGGGAGAGAGAGAATGAGAGCCAGGAGAGCCCTGGGAAGGAGTACCCAGAGCATCTTCCCCTGGAGGTGTTAGAAGCTGGGATTAAATCTGGCCGCTATATCCAGGTGAGGGTGGTAATGAAGAATCCATGTCAGGACCAGCCAGTATGTTCTTTTCTTCTTCTTTTTTTTTTTTGAGGCATAGTCTCACTATGTCACCCTTAGTAGAGTGCCATGGCATTACAGCTCACACAACACCTGGCTAGTTTTTCTACTTTTAGTAGAGACAAGGTTTCTGTCTTGTTCAGGTTGATCTCAACCTCATGAGCTCAACCAACCCACCCACCTCAGCCTCCCAGAGTGCTGCAATGCCGGTGTGAGCCCCTATGCCCAGCCTGTTCTCTTCTCTTTCCTTGCTTCCTGTCACAGGCCTCTACAGGCTACAAACAAGATGGGTGTGAGTAGGTCAGGCCTGGGGTCCTTCTCCAGGTGGGAGATGCTCTGTGATGATGTTCTTAATTGTGTCACATATTGAGCATTACAGTGTCTGGAAGTGGCCTTGTAAATGCCTCCTACAACCAGAAAAGAAGCACATTTTTGATTCAAGTTCTTGAGGTTTGGCAACTTTGTAAAACCGGTGAAATTCAGCAGCTTCACTCCTTTGCCATCCTTCTGCCCCTTTCAAGGACCTCTTTGTGATTCACCCAGGACCTAGAACCCTGATGCTGTCAGTAACCTGGGAAGGAATCGGATACAATGTTTAGATTTCCACAGTTTTATATGCACTCATTTGTGTGTATGTGTGTGTAACTCTATAGTTTTATCATATGCATGTGGTGTATCCATCACCACAATCACAACTCAGAACTGTTCCATCATGGATTTTACATTTGTAATAAACTCAGAAGATTTGTATGTCAGCCAGAGTTTGAGAACACTACACCAAAGTGTCTCCCTAAAGTGTGGGTATTTTAAATGAGTATGTCTAGAGAAGCTAATGTTTCTAACTTGGTAGTAAAATTCCTGGGAGGATATTTTGAGATGTAAGAGTTTTCAAAGACTGCTCATCACTTAGTTAAGGTACTTTCAGCATTTGCAATAGGTAAGAGTAATTCAAAAATGATGGCATTTCCTCTGGAGGAAAGAAACCTTAATGATTAATACTGTATCCAAAGACAGGGATCGCAACCTTAAAAGGATATTATGGGGCGGCTCAGCGGCTGTGGCTCAACGGGCTAAGGCGCCAGCCACGTACACCTGAGCTCGCGGGTTCGAATCCAGCTCGGGCCTGCCAAACAACAATGATGGCTGCAACCAAAAAATGGCCAGGCGTTGTGGCAGGCGCCTGTAGTCCCAGCTACTTGGGAGGCAGAGGCAGGAGACTCGCTTGAGCCCAGGAATTGGAGGTTGCTGTGAGCTGTGATGCCATAGCACTCTACCTAGGGTGACAGCTTGAGGCTCTGTCTCAAAAAAAAAAAAAAAAACTGTGGCGGGCGCCTGTAGTCCCAGCTACTAGGGAGGCTGAGGCAAGAGAATCGCTTAAGCCCAGGAGCTGGAGGTTGCTGTGAGCAGTGTGACGCCACGGCACTCTACCCAGGGCGATAAAGTGAGACTCTGTCTCTACAAAAAA
>CAUYON010149627.1:0-14801 GCA_963573935.1 Arctocebus calabarensis
TATTCTTGTGCTATAATTGGGTTATAGCCTTCATATGAAAGCTATAAATTAGCTTCATAGTAGGGCTGAATACATTGGATACTTTTTCTTCCATTCTTGAAATACTTTCCAGTTTACATTTATTTCTTGATTGAATTAATCAGAGGATTTTTTTTTTTCAATTTTCTTATTGTGGTAAAATACAGGCAACATAAAATATAACATTTTGAACATTTTTAAGTGTCCAATTCAGTGGTATTAAATACATTCATTATGGTGTGCAAATGTCACCACCATCCATATTCAGAACTCTTTTCATCCTCCCCAACTAAAACTCTGTAATCCACTAAAGACTATTCCCCTATTCCATCTCCCTCCAACTACTGGCAACCACCATTCTACTTCCTGTCTATGATTTCACCTACACTAAGTACTTCATATTTGTGGAACCATACCGTATTTTTCTTTCTGTTACTGGCTTATTTCATTAGCATAATGTCTTCAAGGTACATCCATTTTATAACATATGCAAGATTTTCCTTCCTTTTTCAGGCTGAATAATACTCTATATTATTTTTGTGCCACATTTTAATCCTCTTCTCATTTGGGTAGATAGGACACTTGGGTTGCTTCCCTGTTTTAGCTATTTTGAATAATAATTCTATGAATATGCATGTACAAATATCTCTCTGAGGCCCTGCTTTCAATTCTTCTGGGTATATACCCAATAGTCAAATTGCTGGATCGTATTATAATTCTTAATATTTTTTGAGGAACCACCATACTCTTTTCCACAGGTCTCACCCATTTTATAATCCCACCAACAGTACACATTGGGCTCCAATTAGTCCATATCCTCACCAACAGTTATTTTCTGATTTGTTTGGTGTTGACAGTAGTTATCATATGGGTAACCACAGAATTAATTTTTAAACATTTCTGTAAAAGGCTTGAGGTTCCTGTGTAAAATGAGAATGGTTATACACTGAAGTGTACCTCATCTCCCAAATGGCTGAGATTAATTTCTTCCTTCCTTCTATGCCACACCCCATCTAGAGATGGAGTTTATTCCTCTACTTTCTTGAATGTGGGCTGACCTCTGACTGCTTCAACCAATATATTATGGTGAAAGTGACCATGTCAGTTCCAGGCTTCACCTTTGCCAAGACTGAGTTTCTTGGAGTCCTGAGTTGCCACGTCAGAAGTTCAGGTTTCTCAGCTAGAAAGAAAGACCAAAGAGTATCAGACATCCGAAGAAGTGGTTATGGACATTCAGCCCAGCTGAAGCTTCACATGGCTCTAGCCCACCAGCTGCTTGACAGACCCCAAGTGAAGACTGCCCAGACCAGTCCAGTCACCTCATAATACTGAAGAGATAATAATAGAATGTTGTCTTACGCCACTGAGCCTTGGTGTGGTTGGTTACACCACAATAAATAACTGAGACCAATGAGTCCCTAGGTTCAGAATAAGGCAAGAATTCAGACTAAGCACTTCCCACTAAAAAATTTTATCTCTGGATTTCCCTCTTCATAGTCAACTTAGTTGGCTTTTCTCCAGTTGCTTTATCTGTAATTTCAGTAATGAACATAAATTATTATTGAGCCTGAGTCTTATAGTACATGTGTCTCTCTATATACATAAATCTAAAAATTTATTTTGTTTGTAAATTCACTACATAAATACACATGATTCAATAAGTAATTGGCACATCAGAACATCAGGCTTCTAGAATTGATGGAGGGGAATCCCATTGGAGATCACCAAATTTTACTTATCAATGATTTACTAAACAATAAGGATACATGCTCTGTGTATGTTTTTATTCTTTTTCCATAAAAGGTCATTCAATGGCCCACTAAAAATATCCAACATGATAATCTGCTCTCTAATTTCCTAGAGAAAATATCTTGCATGATAATTTATGGCTTACAGGAGACATTTTATCTTCTGTAATAACTAAGAGATAAATCCAGCAGCTAGGAAGTAAAATTACAAAACTTCCTAGATCCATAGCTTGGTTTCTGAATATCGCATTAGTCTCCCTGTTTAACCTCTCTGACCTTGTATCCTGATCTCAGTAACTGGACCCTGGATTTACTCACTGTGTCTAAAAGTAGAGAGGAAGTGTTATGTCGGGGAAAAGATAGCCAAAAATGTGTTACAACATACTTAATATTTTTCTATCTTCTTTCAAGTTATCTCCTAGTACAGTTACAGAGGTTCTCCCCCAGTGCTCTGTAACTCAGTCACCAGCTTCATCCAGTTGCATAATCCACAACCCAAGGGGTGTCTTCAATGCCTCTCTTTCCCCCATACTGTGTATCTACCCATCATGGTGTCCTATCACTAAAGCCATTCAATAATATACATTTTGAATGTTAAAGTAAATGGGTACAACTAATACATTAACTAACTACCATGTGAATTGTGTTTAATTCATGTTAGTTTTGAGCCCTTGTAAATCTTACAGAACTGGTAGATAGATAGCTAGGTCCATAGCATGTTTGAATGCTGTGATACCTCTGCTTGTGGTTTCCACAGTTAATTTCCACATCTCCTCCACCTCCTGTTGCCCTGCTCACAACACGTGCTGGAATGATGACCATAACTTCCGATTGCACATTTCCCCTCAAATATTTGCCAGGCAACTCTTTGAAAGAAATCCATATGATAGTACGTGGCCATGTGACATTGTTGCACATACATGGGAGGATGATTCAGAGGACTACCAAAGTCCATTCCGAATGCAATTAAATACTTGTGTAATGAAAAAAGACTCAACTCTCAGAAACAAATTCAATAAGTATGTCATGAGCCCCATACAACACATATCGCATAAAGTGTAAAATTTATTCCAGTGCTGCATGAGTTGCATATAACTCACACACACACACGCAAACAATTAAATGGCAATTTTTTCATTAAATTAGAAAGGATCATTTTGTTTTCATTCTATTTTTGTCATAAAACACAGTTTTTATTCTACTTTTATAAAACTCTCATTTGGGTGGCCCCAAGGAGATTTTTATTTTCTAATGTGGCAGTTGGTGTGTTAAATAAAATATTCTGTCATCCTTGTTCAAGCCTCCTTCTTCTCTTGCCTGCAACAGCTTTCTACCTCATCTCTCTGCTTTGGGTTTGCCATCCTATGGTCTATTTCCCAACAGTAGTCAGAGTGATCTTCTGAAAATATAATCCCTAACATGTTCTCTTGCTTAAAACCCACCCAAGGATTTTCTACCACTGTGAGAATAAAAGCCTCAAGGTCCCACATGATCTGGCCTCTCTTTCCACCTTCATGTCTATCTCTCTCTACTTACTCCTTTTATTCCCACAACACTAGCCTTTTTTTCCTTCTTAAAGTGTGTTGAGTTTATTCTTACCTCAGAATGAGAAGTCTGAGTATCGGCTGCTTTCTCTGGAACATGCGTCCCTCTAGATCATTGTTTAGTGTTTTTTATTAGAGAACTTCAAGGGCCATTCTGTATGAAATAGTATCCCATTTGTTCTTTGGTCCTTTAATCAGCTTTATTTTTTCTTATCACTACATGACATCATAAAGGATTGTTTGTCATTGAAGTATAATCTCCATGAGTAGAGAAGCTCTGCCTGTCTCCGTCACTTAGAATAGTACCTGACGTGTTCAGTAAATATGAGAATTTAATCTCAATAAAGCTGCTATTAAAAAATGTTCAATGAATGGGAATGACAAATTGTGAGTGAAGGAATAAATCAAAAATATTATTAAACATCCCTCTTTGCTGAGTTCACTAGTTCTTCCTGCCCACAACCCTTCTCATATCATGGACAGCAACCAATATCACAAAATTATGCCTTGGTTGGGCTTGATTTCCCCTTATAGCTTTGTGGGCTTCAAATGTCCTAGTCGCTTTGAAGAGAAACCAGCAATCTCAATCTAACAGGAAGAAAAAGTCTGCAGCAGCCTCAAAAAACCCTAAATTGCCCTCTGGAGTGGACACCTGACCAATTAACAAGGTCCAGATTTGAAAAAACATTTCTGACAGTAGATGATGACTCAATAGAAACCTATATCCATTTTTCTTCCACACGAACACCAAATCCAATAACTATCCACACAAGCAATTGCCTTCAGAAGAACCAAAATTCAGGTAAGTCATCATACTAACCTGGCCACCATATTGAGTGGAGTGAAAATCTGTGCCTGGGGAAGAACGAATAAACTGATCATGGGACATTACATTGGAACTCAGGGCCACTCTGGCACAGAACACAGCACAGAGCAGAATTCTGCTGGTTTCCATGGACAGAGCATTTAGATCAGTCCAGCCAGAGGGAAATCTCTGCCCTAAAATTCAAGTTCCCTCTAGCCCCACAACTGACTGATAAAAAGCAGCCTGGGCCCAGAACTAAATTAGTAAGGCAGTTGGGCCCCAAATCCCGAATCTGTGGACCATTCCTACAGGTGTGCTGGCTTAAAGCCAGTGGACTTGGGGTACACATGACATAATGAGACGCTAGCAGTGGTGGCCAAGCCAGTGTCTGTGTCACCCCTCCCCAAACTCCCAGTATAGCTCAGAGAGTCTCTTCCTCTTAAGGAAAAGGAAAGAGGAGTTTGGAGTACTTTGCTTTGCAACTTGGATGAGATCAGCCACAGTAAGCAGACTCCTGAAGCCCCTTATTTCAAGACTTAGTTCCTGGATGGCATTTCTGGACCCACCCTGGGCTAGAAAGATACATGCTGCCCTAAAAGGAAGAACTCGAACCTGGAAAGATGCACAACCTGATGACTAAAAAGCCTTTAGGCTTTCAATAAACACCAGAGGTAGCAAGGCAATGTCACTAGAGGCTTTGGGTGAATCTGGGCTGACTTCAGGTGTGACCTGAATCTGGTGGCAATGAGGGAGAGCCCACATCATTCATTCCCCAATTCCAGCAGCCCAGCACAGACAATGAGGAAAGAAAGTGAAAGATTTTGCCTGGTAACCCAGGCAACTTTCCCATATCTTACCCTGGTACATCAGGACCATCCCACCAGGAGTCTATAAGAGGCATGGCATTAATAGGCTTGGGGAACCCTCCATGCTGATACAGCTGCAATGATCAAAACTTAGATCATAACACTCAATTCCCTTTGAATATCTGGAACATTTTCTCAAGAAAGATGAGTTCAAATAAGTCCAGATTGCAAAGATTAAAATAAATACCTAATCCTTCAATGCCAGATATTGGTGAATATTATAAACATCAAGAATATCCAGGAAAATGTGACCTCACCAAACAAATAAACCAGGTACCAGTGACCAATCCTGCAGTAAGGGAGATATGTGACCTTTCAGACAAAGAATTCAAAATAGCTATCCTGATAAAGATAGGTGAACTTCAACATAACACACAGAATGAATTTAGAAGCGTATCAGAGAAGGTTAACAAAGAGATTGAAATTAAAAACAAAAAATAAAAAAAAAGAAGAAATCGTGGAGCTGAAGAATTCAATTAACAAACTGAGAAATACACCAAAGTTTCTCAAAAGTAGAACTGACTAAGCAGAAAAAAGAACTAGTGAGCTTGTGGGCGGTGCCTGTGGCTCAAAGGAGTAGGGTGCCGGCCCCATATACCAGTGGTGGTGGGTTCAAACCCAGCTCCAGCCAAAAAAAAACTGCAAAAAAAAAGAACTAATGAGCTTATAGACAGGCTGTTTGGAAATACAAAGTCATAAAAGAAAAACACAAAAAGAATAAAAAGATAAAGCATGCTGACAAGATCTAGAAAATAGCTTCAAATGGGCAAATCTAAGAGTTGGCCTTAAAGAGTGGGCAGAAAGTGAGATTGGGATAGAAAATTTACTCAAGGCAATAATAATAGAACTTTCCAAACTAGAGAAAGATATCAATATTCAAGTACAAGAGGTCATAAAACACCAAACAAATTTAACCCAAGCAACACTACATTAAACTATTTAGTAATTAAGCTCCCACTGGTCACTGATAAGGAAAAGGTCCTAAGGAAGCAAGAAAAAAATAGCACGTAAAGAAGCTCCAGTACATCTGGCATCAGGCTCCTCAGTAGCAACCTTATGGGCCAGGAAAGAGTGGCTTGACATATTCACAGTTCTATAGAAAAAAACTTAACCCTAGAATATTATATCCTTCAAAAGTATTCTTCAAACATGAAAAGAAAGAAAAGACTTTTGCAGACAAATAAAAGCTGAAAGATTTCATAAACATCAGACCTGTCTTATGTTAAAAGAAATGCTAAAAGCTGTTCATCAATCTCAAAGAAAAGGAGTTTAATGAACACTAAGAAGTCATCTGAAGAAGGTATACAACTCACAGGTAACAGTAATTACACAAATGTGGAGTACACTCTTTTTATAATCAACGTGCATAAACCACTTATATCTTGAGTAGGAAAACTAAAAGATAAACCTATCAAAAAATGACTACCACTTTTTGAGAGATAAATAGTATAAAAAGGTATAAACAGAAACAATAAAAAGTCAAAAAGCAGGGGCAGAGATGGAGTTATATGTATTTATTTGTAAGCAAAGTTGGATGCTTTAAATAGTTGGTTACAAAAGATTTTTTTCAAGCCTCATGGTAATATCAAATCAGAAAACCTAAAACAGACAGACAAAAAGTAAAAAGCAAGAAATAAAAACACACTAACAGAGAAAATCACTTTGAACAAAGGAAGGAAGGGGAAAGAAGGGAGGAGGGAAGACAAAACAACCAGAAACCAAGAACAGCATGGCAGGAATAAGTCCTTACCTATCAATAATAACACTGAATGTGAATAGTCTAAGCTCTCCAGTCAAATGATAAAGTGGCTGAAAGGATGAAAAACAAGAGCCAACTGTATGTTGTCTACCAGAAACACATTTCACCAATGAAGACACACGGAGAATGAGAATAAAGGGATGAAAGAAGATATTTTATGAAAATGGAAGTCAAAAAAGAACAAGAGTAGCTAGGATTAGACAAAAAAAGAAGAAAAAAGAAAAGAAATTCATCATATAAAATGAGAAGAGGGTCAATGTGGCATAAAGATGTAACAATCCTAAATATCCATGTACCAAACACTGGAGCACCCAGAGATATGAAGTAAATATCATCAGAGCTACAAAAAGAGATAGACCCCAGTACAATAATTGTTGGAGACCCCTGACAACTACACCTCCACCATTCATTCTCTGTAATTTTCATTATCAGATATCTCAAAAGGACATTTCCATCCCTTACTGAAGTTGTTTCCCTACTCAATGCCCTTCTCTGCAACCACCTCCACCCCCAGTATTTTCTAGGGTACTTGATAGTGACAACTTCTCCCTGCTCCTCAGCCTCTCATCTGTCTCAACTCAGTTGATCCCACACTGCCCTGTTCTCCTCTCCTCCCCCTCAGTGTTCCTGAGCCTCCTCTGGTTTTCTCTGAGCCTTCCTCTCTGGTATCAACCACTGTTCCCCCTCTGGATTCTCATCTACATCCATGGCTACAACCTCTTAGATGGTCTCACAGACCTACATCTTCAACCATAACCACAATCTTAGACTCAAATCCCATGGTTCCATTTGCCTCCTAAGCACCTCTATCTAAAATTCCTCAAAGTCAGCACAGATAAAATAACACATTAACTTTCCATTATACAAGCCATTTTTCTCTCTTATTTTTCTAATTTCATAAATAGTACCTCCACTGCCTAATTGTCTTCAATGTCTTTCATTCTTTTCATCCTTTGCTCTCAAAATCATCTGTTTTCAACATTTGTTGACTTCCTTTGCATTGTTCCTATGTATATTCTGTCCTAATATACTCATCAACACCCTGGTTATGCCTCTAGTCTCCCTGCATGGATACCTTAAGTAGCCTCATCAGTACCTTCGGCTTCTTTCCAATGCATTTTCCAGTCAGCTTCCAAAACCTCCAGTGGAATTCATTGCCTACCAAATAAACTCTAAATTCGACACCTTAGACTTTAAGGCACTATGATCTTTCCATGTGACATCTTGCCCTCCACCAAAAGTATACTTTTCATTTTTTCCTGAGTATATCATTTGCTTGAGTACCTTCACATCTTTCTTAATAATCTTTTATTCACCTTTCCCTATTCTTTCATACAAAATCTTACTTTTTTAGGCTAAATTTAAAGGACACATCCTTTATTAAGCCTTCACGACTAACCCCAGTCAAAAGAAATCTCTATTTCCTGGTGGAGGGAAGGTAATTGGTCAGACCACACCTATGGTGCATTTTACAAAGGTACTTGTCTAATCAATAAGTGTAAAGTATAAATGTTTTAACACAATAATTAAGAAAGTACAATGAAGGCTATGTTAACCAGTGTGTTATAAGTATTTCAAATTGTATATAAAACCAGTACATTGTACCCCATAAGTGCATTATTGTACACAACTATGATTTAATAAAAAAGAAAAAATAAATAAATCTCTACTTCCTCTTGTACCTCATTTTTAAAATTATAGTTATTTGTGTATATCTTTCTTCTTCATCAATTGTTTGAATTCCTTAAAAATAGGGATGACTTCTCCCAAAGATTATATTTTTCTTCTTAAATAGTTACTGCCTTCCTCATGGGAGAATTATGTTTGTCTTCCCCTGCTCCATGGCAAGTTTGCTTGTGCGACAGGATTTAGCCAATGAAATCTGAGTAAAAGTGATATATATCACTTCTAATCTGTCATGTTTCTGCCATCTCTTTTGTTGCCCTCATGAGATAGATTTGTCCCAATTAGTGGCTGCTCCTTATTCTCAGATCCCAGAATAAAGACTATGGGGAGCAAGCTGCCCCTAACTCACAGTGGACATTAACGCAGATGAGAAATCATCAGTTGAGAGTCACTGAAATCTGGTGTTGTTTGTTACAGCATCACAACTTAGCCTAAACTGAATCAACTTCTTACCCATTTGAACAAATATTTAGTCATTCCTTCCACAGTTCTAAGAACATACTCTATGCCAAGAATACTTTAAGTATGGTGGAACATATAAAATTTTGTGAAGCAATTATTGTCTTATTTCTGTATAGTAAAGTAGGGCATATTCTTAACTTGCTACAGTACAAAGCAACATGTAACCTAAGAGCTACTAGGTTTCAGAGAAAGAGGAGATAACAGTACACTGGAGGAATCAGAAAAAGTTACATGAAAAAAAAACTATCATTTGTTTCTTCTGCCACACTTGGCACACAGTAGGTTTTAAAGATGTGTTTAATAAAAATAAATTAATAATAAAGCAGAAGTAAATGAACAGCTAGTTGTAGTCAATAAAGGCTGTGATTTCTATGTTAACAAAATCACTTAATTTGTCACATCGGAACAAGTTAAATGTTCCAGGATAAAAGATAATGGGACTTTAGAACTGGTGAGTGGGTGAATTTGCTTTAACTAGATGCCATGGTGAAAGCAATCTTACTCATCGACCCTGGCATCTTCTAAGCTCCAATTATTTCTGGTTAGTCATGTGGCTTTTCGTATGACCCACTGTTTCTGGCAGACTACTTAAGCAAGTTTATTTTGCAGTCAGCAGCCAAAGGCTTCCTATTTTCAGTTTTATCCTTGACAGGAACCATCAAGCAGAACCTTTGGGGTCTGTGCTTCTGAGTTCACTAGGGCTGGGAGAACTCAATCCAGGGCTTTGCAACGCATATACAAGTTTCTCCAAAGCAAGCAGATATAGTCACCTTAAATAACCTAGAACAGAATTTTTAGAAGACATTTTCCCTCCCTAACTCTGATGCATTCTTCTGGTATGATTCAAATGATAAATGCCCTTTTCCTGATTTCATAAATACCAAATTCAAGAATTGGTTAAATAGCTTAATCATGTACCCAATGCTGCAGACAGGAAAATACTGAGTGCAGGAGGATGGGAGGGATGCAAGTGAACTCCTGACCTGGCCTTTCCCTAATGTAAACTGAGCAATGCAGAAAAATATCTATCATAAAGGTCTCTTCAACTCTGAAGTTCTGTGAGTCTATAAAAATATAAAGATTCAAAAGATTTGCTTCTGGGAAGAGGTGAGCCTACTGTCATTGGAACAATTTTCCAAATGATAGTGGGATGGAAAACCCTTACCCCTCCACCTGCCAGGTTTTCCTGACTAAGAAGGATAAGCAGGTTTTGTAAAACGCTAGCCCCAGTGGTTACTATAAGACGACAACAGAAACCTCACATGCCTATGCCTAAGTCCAAGTACCTTACATCTTCTAATAATGCTAACAGCATCAGTGTCAGGCATACAAAAGTGGGTTCTCTCCTTTCAAAGGAGAGACCATTCTTCACAGTTCAAACCTGCTCCATAACACAGTCATTCCCTGACTTTAGGCAAGTTGCTTGCTCTCTCTGCATTTCAGTTTTCAGATCTATATAACAACAACCTTTCACCACAATAATGTTATTTTGTGGATGTGAAAACATCCAGGGCCCAGCAGGTGCTCACGTGAATTCAAAGCATGTTAGTTCTCTTTCTCCCAGGACTCCCCTAGAGCCCATTTCAGTTCCTATCTTGAAAACTATTTTACAAACTTTCTTTAATTTTATCTTTGAGTTAAGTAATCATTTTTGTCTATGTTTAATATATTTCTCAGTAAGGTAAGAAACCACACATACAAAATATGGACACTCTAGGATGAAAAAAAATTGCCAAATTACCCAGGATAGAGCCATCGTCTACTTGTAAGTTCACTGACACAGTTTGAGATCTCTCATCATCCCACAAAAACCCCTCTGATCCATGACAACATTAGTTTTGATTCTGACTGTGAACAACTTCCTGGCTCACCTCCCAAGAGCACCCCAGAAGCTTCCAATCTAGAAGTCACAACTCTATCTTCTCCTGTTCCCACACCACAGACCCGCCCTGATTTCTTATCCATTCAATGTGCAGCTTGACCTCCACCAAATCCTACCTTTTCCACTGCCTCCCCTCATAAATCCCAAGGGCAGCAGCCATCTGACACATGAATGAAAAGAGGTTTCTTACCATTCTCTTTTTTAACTGTATCTCTGTATTTCAATATTTCAGATATAATACTGACTGTGTGCTTTACACCTAACTAACCTTCCATATACAGGAAGAATGGTTTAACCAATGCAAAGGAGGTTACTAGGAAAGGTCAAGGTTAGGCCAGAACTCTCTGCCTTTCTCCATCTCATCCTTTCAGTTGGTGGCAGGACCTCTGGTGCAGGCTCTTCATAAACATTCATTGAGCTAAGTGTTCAATGAATGAATTCTCAGTTTTCTCCACTGAAAGTTGAGAAAGTTGAGACACTGGCTTCTTTTTGAAATAGGTCCAACCTTAGAAAATATCTTTCCTTCCCTACCATTGTTGCCTTTCAGATTCAGCATTGGACTATTACTCAGGAGTCTAGATGTCTGTGTTTAGTTCTACTGCTTTGACTTGATAAGACTTGGCAAGGCATACACAACACACACATGCACATGTAATGAAATAATTTCCAACATTTCAGAAGCTAGAGCAGGAAAGCAAACGGACAAAGTTTGTGACAGTCTCACTCTATGAGGAGGCAGAGGAAGGAAAATGATTTCACCAAGGCTCAGTGCATTAGTGTTATAAATTATTACGTGCTATGATAGATCTAAGTTCATTGGAACCTTACAGAAAAGTTCCCAGAACCTCACGGGAAAGGGCAGGCAGATATTATCATTTCCATTTTGCCTTTGAGAAATTGAAAGGTCAAATAGTTTAAAGTAAATTTTCCCACATTTGGAATGGGATAAGTGGTGGAACCCAAACTAGGGCCCAGGTCTTCTCTTTCTATGTAAGAATAAGTCCTTCTGATATCAATCATCAACTAGTTCACACATAAGACATTTAACCCTTCACACTGACTACAGTTTTTCTTAATGGGCACATTCTATCCATTTAAAAATCCTGAAGGCAGAACTATGTTATATTCATATTATTATTTGATTCCCTACATCAAAGTGCAATTTCTGTCATAAAGTAGAACCTTAATGATATTTAATGACAATATCATTTTGATGAATAAAGTAACATTTTTAAGAAACAGCAGCTGCAATTAGCAAGGTAGATAGGACATTTACTGTTTCCCAAACAAGGGTCCCATGACCCAAACAAGGATGAAAATTTTATTTCTTAATGACTATCTCATCAACTTCATCTGAGCAAAATTTTTTTTCTTTGAAGGCTAATGTCTTTCTTTTCTTTTTTTTTTTATTTTTACATGTACATGTCTTTACTAGGTTTCCACTTTTTGCCTTCACAGAATTAAAAAGGCTTAAAAATTTAATAACAATAACAGTGTTTAAGATAAGGACTAGAAACAAAACCTCGAAAAGAATGAATGAAGATAAATACATTCAGAAAAGAAATCAGATGATTACTGCATTGAAATATTAAGCAATATTAATAATAATAATGCAAAGAAAATAACATTCACATTGTTAAATAAGAGTATGTCTTTTATACAATACCTTAACTCTGAGGCTCAGTATGGAGTCATCAGTTAACTTCTTATTTTTTTTACCAAAGTCTCAAAAAATAGACAGCTAATATTTATAAATAAAAGTAAAAGATAATTTCAAAAAACAGATCATGCCAAATCTTATAGACAGTATAAAAAGAAGAAATATTTCAAAGTCATTCTACTTAATCTGGATGCACCTGATATTAAAATTGGAGAAAATACATTGTTATAAAGGGAAATTACAAATATATTTCACTTATAAATGAAGATGCAATATCCTAAACAACATATTAATAAGTTGAATTAAAAATTAATGTTTAAGTAATGTACTTTGGTCAAAATGAAATCATTTTATGTGAGAATTAGTCACTATTTTCTTTCCTTTTTTTTGTTTTCTTTCCCTCACCCCCTTCTCTCTCTGTCTTCTCTCCCCTTTACCAATGCCCCACGGAGTCATTAATTGACATTAATTGTCCTCCTATCAAAGTTGAATACATAGGATTCATGCTTCTCCATTTCTGTGATGTTTCACTAAGAATAATGTGTTCCACTTCCATCAGAGTTAGTACAAATGCTACAAAATCTCTTTTTTGATGGCTGAGTAATATTCCATGGTACACATATACCATAGCTTACCAATCCATTGCTGGGTTGAAGGACATTTAGGCTGTTTCCACATTTTAGCAATTGTAAATTGAGCTGTGATAAATAGCCTAGTACAAGTGTCTTTATAATAAAAGTTTTTTTATTATAAAAAACTTAATAGTAATGGGATTGCCCAGTAATGGGATTGCAGGATCAAACGGAAGGTCTAGGTTGAGTTCTTTGAGGTTTCTCCATACTTCCTTCCAAAAAGTTTGTATTAGTTTGCAGTCCCACCAGCAGTGTAAAAGTGTTCCTTTCTCTCCACATCCACGCCAGCATCTGCAATTTTGAGATTTTGTGATATAGGCCATTCTCACTGGAGTTAGATGATATCTCAGGGTGGTTTTAATTTGCATTTCTCTAATAATTAAAGATTATGAGCATTTTTTCATATGTTTCCTAGCCATTCTTCTGTCGTCTTTAGAGAAGATTCTATTCATCTCTCTTCCCTAGTGATTGTTTTTTTTCTTATAGATTAATTGAAGTTCTATATAGATACTGGTTATTAAACTTTTGTCTGATTCAAAATATGCAAATATCCTTTCCCATTGGGTAGTTTGTCTATTTGCTTTGGTTGTCTCCTTGGCTGAACAGAAGCTTTTGTTTAACTAAGTCCCATTTGTTTATTATTGCTGTTGTTGCTACTGCCATGACAGTCTTCTTCATAAAGTCTTTCCCCATGCTGATATCTTCCAGGGTTTTTCCAATTCTTTCTTTGAGGATTTTTATCATTTCATGCCTTAAATTTAAGTCCTTTATCCATCTTGAATCAATTTTTGTGAGTGGAAAAAGGTGCGGATCCAGTTTCAGTATTTTAAATATGGATATCCATTCTCCCAGCACCATTTATTGAATAGGGAGTCTTTCCCCCAATGAATGCTCTTGTTTGGTTTACCAAAGATTAGGCAGCTGTAAGTTGTTGGTTTCACTTCAAGATTTTCTATACAATTTCTTAATGACTATCTCATCAACTTCATCTGAGCAAAATTTTTAAGAGGGAAATTTGCTCATTGGAGGAGGAGCTGCTTCACTCTTTCAGACTGTGCCTTCTTGTGGTATGCCAAAAAGACCCTCAATTTTCCAAGTGATAAAACATATATTTTCTCTTAAACCCCAAATTAGAAACATTACCTTATTCCCCAACTTTTTTTATCCTGTGCTCCTGTCAGAACAGTTTTCTCTGTTACCATTCAGAAGTTGATTTCAGCCAAAAATCTAATTCTCATTTCTACAATGTAGGAGGTATTTAAATATGAATAAGAATCTTTATCATTAATACAGATAATATTTATGGAGTGCTCTGTATGAATCATGCTTTTTATGCATTATCTCATTTGACTCTTAAATTGTTTAACTAAATGAAGATCTTGTTATCTTACAGGAATAATTTGGCATAGGAACACTGAATCTTAAAGTCACCATGTGACTTGTTTAATCTCCCATAACTAGTAAGAAGACGAGAAATTTGACCCTTGGTCTCTCCGACTTAGGGATTTAACAACCACACTACACAGTTTCTATCGCTGCAGATGGTGGTAGAGAGACTTCCCATCAGTGGAAGACAGTCCTAGTTTCCTTTTGTTTTTAATTATTTTTTATTAAATCATAACTTTGTACATTGATGCATTTATGGGGTTCAGGGTACTGCTTCAATATACAATGTGAAATGCTTACATTGAACTAAGTAACACATCCATCACAATTATACTCATTTCTTAATAGTTTTG
>CAUYON010149631.1:0-10953 GCA_963573935.1 Arctocebus calabarensis
CCTCCACCGGAGGCTCCAATTGCCAAAAAGTCTGGACAAAAGCTGAGGAGACACCTGTGCCTTGGTGTCTCCTTCACTTCACACTTAGGACTAAATGTGGAACCCCCATCTCCTATGCCTAGGTCAATTTCTTGTGAATTTTCTAGGCCTCAATTCCATGAATGGACTGTATCCATTCATTCACCTTGCCCCTGGTGGAAGGGACTGTATTCATTTGTTCCCTGGCCAAGGAACCCATACACCTACATATACCCTGAGACTAAAGGCCTAAAAGAGGAGATGGGGAAAGACCGAGAGAGAAACGGAGAGAACTTCTCTCTCCCCCTAGAATTCTCTCCCTCTACCAGAAGCCTCAGGGTTTTCTGTATTCTTTTCTGTGAATAAAGTCTGTCTTACCACTAGGGGGTGAGGGGAAATAATGTAATGAAGAATAATAAAATACATGTTAATTGAAAAAAAAATCTGTAATGCCAAGACCTCAGTGATTTAAACAAAATATAGCATAGATTGAAAAAAAAAAAAAGAAAAGAAAATATCTATCATATAGATAAACAATAAATGCAGCCATTTGAATTTTAGTTAAGAGCTCTGTTTCCCTTATTTTAAGTGTGATTTATGAAATTTTTTAATAAAATTTACATGTTGGCTATAGTGGGCTACACTCCCTAAAAGTTGACGTAGATCTGTATAAGATAGTGGGTGTGTACCTTGTAGGAATTCTCTTATCTGGGGGCAATTTTGGAATTGTCATCTAAGGGAAAAATTATAGGATTTTAAGCAAATTTAATTACAATTTCTCATTTTGTCAAGATACATTAGTCTTCAGTATACCAACTTTTTAAAATCTATAGAATGAGAATATTGGCTTCATTCATTCCTAAGACTTAAAAAAAAGTTTTAAAACATTATAAAATTATTTATTAATCTGGTTGCTAATTGTATATAATATAATGTGTTGTGTTACTGGCATCTTATCTTTTCATATTAAAATTTATTGAAAAGAATGGATATGAGATTTGTATTACATTACCAATATTTTCTAAGGTTTCATGTAGTGAATGAAGATCAATGTTCTACAAATTGTTGTAACACTTTAGGAAAATAATAGTGTTTCTAAATGTTCAGTATATACTGATATAAAGAATGGAAAATATTTATTTTCCATTCCTATGCTGTGAAATAGAAAAAATAATTTTGTTTAGGACAATTTAATCGTAATCATGGAGTCAACTGAAGAGAGAGATATGATAGTCAAATAGTCATTACTGTGAGTTAGAGTTGGAGAATTCTTTTTCTTCAATTGTGCTTCATTATTTCCATAATTAGAAATAATTGTCACAGGTCAGCTTAAATAGCTAACAGATAAACTTAAATATCATAAACAGATTTCTTGTTAAGTCCTTGCAACTCATTCTCTAATAAGAGTCATCATTCCCCAGTGTCTTCCTTCTAATTAAATGCCACTTCTGTGTTCAAAAACACTTAGACAAATCCTAGGAACCATCCTGGAATCCACACTGTTTTTGTTTTGACATCTAAGCCTTGAGAAAGCCTTAGATAGTTGTTTTTATTTAAAAAATGTATTCAGAGTTCAACCACTTCTACCATCTCAAATAATTTCTTAGTGAAAACCACCATCTCCCATTTCAAATACTGAAAACCATCTTCAAAGATTTTGCTATTCTTGCTTTCTTAGGCTGTAGAGTGATTTTATTTAAAATAATTTAGCAGACCATGTAGTCCTCTATCTCAACATCCCCACTATCTTCTCATCACACTTCAAACAGAAATTGAACTTCTTTATCAGATTTTGTGAGCTTTACTGCCTAGCCCCCGTTGGTCTTTGTGAACTATGGGTCCAGGTGACTGCTGTAAGCTTAGACCTATGACCACACCATTTCCACAAACTTCCTGTGTTTGCAGAGCCTTTTCCTCTGCTAAGAATACTATGGCCCCAGATGTTCACATAACTGGCTTTTTCTCATTGTGTAGGTAGTATTAGAACGTGCGCTGTCTTAAAAATTATAGTCTTCCCACACCAAGCTAAATAATTTTATGTGCCAAATATATACTGTTAAATGTAATATTGTTTATTTTTAATGCTGCATTTACCAGTAATTTAAATTATCTTATCCAGTCACTGGTTTGTTAAATTTTCATCTTCCTATAACAAACTATATAGACAAAACCAATGTACTATGATTCTTCATGTAATTCAGTGCCTAGAATAGAGTCTGTCAAACATATAAATATTATCTGTTGACTTATAACTTAACACTTTTTTTTCCTTTTCAGAGCAAAGTAGCTTTTACTTCTGTCACATCACTTTCTTATACAATGTTTTGCAATTTTTTTTTTATTTTATGGCACACTTGAACCTATAGTTAAACTTCCATGGCACACTTCAATTATGTTGATCAAAAAAAAATTAAAAAAAATACTTACTGTGCTTTGACTTCTTCTGAAACTAATTTAATTGATAATCTTTGAAAATTTTCATGACATATCTAAGATCCTCTCAAAGCACATCAGTGTGTTATGGCACACCAGTTGAAAATCACTTTCTTATAGGAATCCCTGAGATTAAGGATCTACTAAACATGAAATTCCAGTAATAGCACTCAGCCTTTGTCAAACACCAGGCTGTCGTCTGAAAGGGAATAAGTCTTCAGGTTATCACACCCTCTGTCTTCCAAGTCTTTTGTCTGAATCCCTGGATTCAAGATCAAGATGTCTTCATTGTGCCCAGTTCATATTCCAGAAACACAGAACTCATAAATATAACCAATGTTGTTTTACTCCACTAATTTCAGCAGAGGAAGGGCAAGATGGCCAACTGGAAGCAGCTTCTGAAAAAGGCTCCTGTCCAAAAGGAAGGATAACGTCCAGAAAATGCCCAATTAAGTTGAAGACTGGGAGCCCAGCCGAGAGAGAAATGATAACTGCAGGCCACCTCTGTTGAGGCAAGCTGTGACTCCAAGAAAGCAAGCTTCAGGTAAAAATTCATCTGAAAAGAAAAGTGTCTATCCCTTTCCCCAAGAAAGCTGTGGGTTATTTTATTTTTTCTTTTTCTCTTCATTTGCTCCTGCAGACTTTCTACAGATGAGCAGTGAGCTGTGGACCTCTTTTCTCACCCCATGGGAGAGTGCTGTGGGAAGTGAGGACTACTAACTCAGAGAGACCCTGCTGTGATTCTAAACACTCTCTACCTAGGCAGAAAAATTGAACTGAAGTCTTCCCTGACATTCTGAACTTCCAGTATTCCTCCTACCTGATGAAGCAGAAGCCTAACCCATGCTGAGACTGAGGGAAGACATTCTTGAGGAGCACGCCCCCCTCCCTGTCTGCCTGACCATGGGCCCCACCTGGCAAGAAACTTTGGACCCCCACCAAGCGTACCCCACTCCTGTCCACCCACTGCTTGCTCCTGACTAGGGACTCTGTGGGCAACCCACTCGGCACCACGCCACGGGAGCTGGGCCCCTGCCTGCCCCAGACAGGAACTCCAGGAGACACATAACCCACGTACTACTTCCTGTGCTCTCCTTCCCTCCACACCATCCCTGCCCATCTAGCCAGGGACTCCAGAAACTGCCCAACCCATGCCCTCCCTCTGGCACTTTCCCTGCCTCTGGGCAGAGCCCTCCACCCAGCCAGAGACTGCTGGAACTGAGGGCACTCTTTGCCAAAGTAACCGGGCACCAGGTACTCCCAGAACCATGTGCACCAACCCCTGCCCTGCTGCTGGATCCATGTGTGCCACGCTCTGGACCTGTTCCCACAGCCATAATTCCCTGGCTGGGGCAGTCCCAGAGGAGCTACACAGGATAACTCCCTACAAAGACCCAGCAACAATAAAGTGATCCCACTGGGAACTAATCTTTGAGAGACACCTCCCCAACTCTGAGGAAGGCCAGAGGCAACAGTGAAAAACAATCATGAGGCAGAAACAATGGAAAAACTCTGGCAATATGAATAATCAGAGTAGATCAACTCCCCCAAGGAATGATAAGGCAGACACAGCACAAGATCCAGTGCATAAACAAATGGCTAAGATGTCAGAAATCAATTCAGAATATGGATAGCAAATAAGATGAACAGAATGGAGGAAAAGATGGAATTAGAAGTTCAAGCAATAATCCAAAATATGTCTCAAGAATTCAAGGAATTCAAAGACAAAAATGACCAAAGATTTTGACACATTGAGACAAGAATTTGCATTCCTCAAAGATCTGAGAAATACAGTAGAAAACCTCAGTAACAGAATAACACAAGCAGAAGAAAGGATTTCTGACATTGAAGACAAAGCTTTCAAACACTCCCAAACATTGAAAGAGGAAGAGAAATGGAGGGCAAAACAAATCACTCTCTCAGAGAGCTCTGGGATAATTCTAAGAAAACCCGAAAGTGATGAAGTAGCTTCAAAAGACAAAGAGTCTCTTCTTCATGAGATTATAAAAGAGAACTTTCTAAACATGTCAAGAGACTCTGAAATTCAGATAGCAGACAGTTTCAGAACCCCAGCAAGACTCAATCCAAACAAATTATCCCCAGACACATCATAATCAACTTCACTAAAGTTAATATGAAGGAGAAAATTCTGAAAGCAGCTGGACATAAGAAAACCATAACCAACAAGAAGAATATTGGAATAACTGCAGAACTCTTTCCTCAAACCTTTCAGCTAGAAGAGGATGGTCATCGACTTTCAATCTCCAAAAAAAAAAATAACTTTCAACCCAGGATTCTGTATCCAGCAAAACTGAGTTTCATTTATGATGGAGAAATTAAATACATTAAAGACATTCACATCTTGAAGAAATTTACCATAACTAAATCACCTCTCCAGGATATTCTCAAACCTATCCTCCATAATGACCAGCGTAATCCTCCACCACAAAAGTAAACTCACCCAGAAACTTTGGATCAAATTCCAACTTCCACAGTGGCAAAAGGATTAAAAATGCCCACTGGACTTTTGAAGGCTTATCAATATTCTCAATTAATGTGAATGGCTTTAATTGTCCTCTAAAGAGGCACAGGTTGACTGACTGGATACAAAAACTCAGGCCAGATATATGTTGAATACAAGAAACTCATCTTACCTTAAAAGATAAATACAGATTCAAGATGTAGGGATGGTCATCTACATTCCAGGCAAATGCAGAAAAAAGCAGGTGTTGCAACCCTATTTGCAGATAGTCTTTAATCTAACCAAAATAAGGAAGGAAAGGGATGGACACTTCATATTTATTAAAGGCAACACTCAATATGATGAGATTGTAATTCTTAATATTAATCACCCAACCAGAATGACCCTCAGTTTATGAGAGAAGCTCTAACTGACATGAGCAACTTGATTTCCTCCAGCTCCATACTAGTCGGATGTTTTAACACCCCTTTACCAGTGTTGGATAGATCCTCCAAAAAAGAAGCTAAGTGAAGAAATTTTAGATTTATACTTAACCATTTAACATCTTGACTTAATTGACATCTACAGACCATTTCATCCCAATCAAACTGAATACACATTCTTCTCATCAGCCCACGGATTATACTCCAAAATCAACCGCAACTTAGGTCACAAGTCTAAACTCAGCAAATTTAAAAGAATAGAAATTATTTCTAGCATCTTCTCAGAGCATCAAGGAATAAAATTTGAAGTCAATAAGAACAGGAATCTGCAAACTCATACAAAATCATGGAACCTAAATAACCCTATGCTGAATGATAGATGGGTCATAGATGAGATGAAGAAGAAAATTACCAAATTTTTGGAACAAAACAACAATGAAGACAAGAATTACCAGAACCTCTGGGATATTGCAAAGGCAGTCCTAAAAGGGAAATTTATAGCACTGCAAGCCTTCCTCAAGAAAACAGAAAGAGAGGAAGTTAAGAACTTAATGGGACATCTCAAGCAACTGGAAAAGGAAGAACATTCCAACCTCAAACCCAGCAGAAGAAAAGAAATAACCAAAATTAGACCAGAATTAAATAAAATTGAAAAAAAAAGAATTATACAACAGATCAGTGAATAAAAAAGATGTTTTTTTGAAAAGGTCAGTAAAATAGATAGACCTTAGGCTAACCTAACCAGGAAAAAAAAGAGTAAAATCTCTAATTTAATCAACCAGAAATGGTAAAGATGAAATAACAACACACGCCTCAGAAATTCAAAAAATCCTTAACAAACATTATGAGAAACTTTACTCTCAGAAATATGAAAATCTGAAGGAAACTGACCAATACTTAGAAGCATGCCACCTACCAAGACTTAGCCAGAACAAAGTGGAAATGTTGAACAGGCCTACATCAACTTCTGAAATAGCATCAACTATACAAAATCTCCCTAAAAAGAAAAGTCCAGGACCAAATGGCTTCACGTCAGAATACTATCAAACCTTTAAAGAAGAACTAGTACATATATTAATCAATCTTTTCCAAAATATAGATCAAGAAGGAATACTACCCAACAAATTCTATGAAGCAAACATCACCTTGATCCCTAAAACAGGGAAACACCCAACAAGAAAATTATAGACCAATATCACTAATGAATATTGATGCAAAAATATTCAACAAGATCCTAATAAACAGAATTCAACAAGACATTAAACAAATTATACATCATGAGCAAGTGGGCTTTACCCCAGGATCTCAAGGCTAGTTCAATATACATAAATCTATAGATGTAATTCAGTACATAAACAAATTAAAAAATAAAGACAATATGATTCTCTCAATTGATGCAGAAAAAGCTTTTGATAATATCCAGCATCCCTTCAAGATTAGAACACTTAAGAAAATTGGTATAGAAGAGACATCTCTAAAACTAATAGAGGCCCTCTACAGGAAACCTACAGCCAATATCGTATTGAACGGACTTAAATTAAAATCATTCCACTTAGATCAGGAACTAGGCAAGGTAGGTCATTGTCTCTGTTGCTCTTTAACATTATAATGGAAGTTTTAGCCATTGGAATTAGGGAATAAAAGGGGATCAAGGGTATCCACATAGGGTCAGAAGAAATCAAACTTTCACTCTTCACAGATGATATGATTGTATATCTTCACCAGGGATTCTACTACAAAACTTTTAGAAGTGATCAAGGAATACAGCAATGTCTCAGGCTACAAAATCAACACCCATAAATCTGTAAACTTTATATATACCAACAATAGCCAAGCCGAAAAAACAGTCAAGGACTCTATTCCTTTCACAGTAGTGCCAAAGAAGATAAAATATTGGGAAATTTACCTAACAAAGGATGTGAAAGATCTTTATAAAGAGAACTATGAAACTATAGTTGAACATGTCAACTGATGGAAAAGAAATAGCTGAACATGTCAACAAATGGAAAAATATACCGTGCTCATGACTGGGAAGAATCAACATTGTTAAAATGTCTATACTACCCAAAGCAATATATAATTTTAATGCAATTCCTATTAGAGCTCCACTGTCATATTTTAAAGATCTTGAAAAAAACCTTCATTTTATATGGAATCAGAAAAAATCTCGAATAGCCAAGACATTACTCAGATATAAAAACAAAGCAGGAGGAATCACGCTACCAGACCTGAGACTCTACTATAAATCGATAGTGATCAAAACAGCATGGTACTGGCACAAAAACAGAGAGGTAGATGTTTGAAGCAGAATAGAGAACCAAGAGATGAATCCAGCTACTTACCATTATTTGATCTTTGACAAGCCAAATAAAAATATTCAGTGGGGAAAAGACTCCCTATTTAACAAATGGTTCTGGGTGAACCGGCTGGCGACCTGTAGAAGAATGAAACTGGACCCACACCTTTCATCATTAACTAAGATAGACTCTCACTGGATTAAAGAATTAAACATAAGACATGAAACTATAAAAATACTAGAAGAAAGTACAGAGAAAACTCTTGAAGAGATCGGCCTGGGCAAATATTTTATGAGGAAGACTCTCCCCTAACTGCTGGCAATTGAAGAAATATCAAAAATACACTACTGGGACTTGATCAAACTAAAAAGCTCCTGCACAGCCAAGAACATAGTAAGTATAGCAAGTAGACAGCCCTCAGAATGGGAGAAAATATTTGCATGTTATGCCTTCAACAAAGGTTTAATAACCAGAATACACAGAGAACTCAAATGTATTAGCAACAAAAGAACAAGTGATCCCATCTCAGAGTGGGCAAAGGACTTGAAGAGAAACTTTTCTAAATAAGACAGGTGCACAGCCTACAGACATATGAAAAAATGCTCACCATCCATAATTATCAGAGAAATGCAAATCAAAACTACTTTGAGATATCACCTAACTCCAGTAAGATTAGCCCACATAACAAAATCCCCGAACCAGAGATGTTGTGATGGATGTGTAGAAAAGGGAACACTTCTACTCTGCTGGTGGGAATGCACTCTAATACATTCCTTTTGGAAGGATGTTTGGAGAATACTTAGAGATCTAAAAATAGACCTGCCATATGATCCTATAATTCCTTTACTAGGTATATACCCAGAAGACCAAAAATCACATTATAACAAAGACATCTGTACCAGAATGTTTCTTGCAGCCCAATTCATAATTGGGAGGGAGAGTAAATGTTGGGGCCACACCTACAGTGCATCTTAGAAGAGTACAGATGAAACTTACTAAATGCAGAATACAAATGTCTTTATACAATAACTAAGAAAATGCCATGAAGGCTATGTTAAACAGTTTGATGAAAATATTTCAGATTATATATGAAACCAACAAATTGTACACTTTAATTGCACTAATGTACACAGCTATGATATAATTTTTAAAAAGTTAAACAAAGACTTTATTGTAGATTATCATGTATTACTCTCAAGTCTAAAGATGCCCATATAAATGCTTTTTATGTAAGTAGAATGAGAGAATGATCTTTGGAATGCTCTTTGCTTAGAAAGATTGGCTTTACTTTAACAATATACTATACACATATAGCATTTATCAAAAAACACACTTATATTTCAATTACTCTTTATTAAGTGACCAACATTTCATCGATCATTATTAATAGCTTTGGGATGAACATAATATAATTTCCCCCATAGTAATCTTAGATGTCAAGAGACATTTGTATGCATAGAAAGTAGAAGTGCCCTACAACAGGTTCAGATTAATTTCCAATTGTATTTTTAGTTTCCCTAAATAAAGTATAGGAAATAAGCATTTTTGACTATGAAAACTTTAAAATACATGAAGAATGACTTAACTTAATTATGAAATGAATTTTTATAAATATTCTTCTGTTGTTTCAAGTTTATGTATAGCATAATGCTATACATAAATAGATCAAAAAAGTATGTAAAATAATTGATAAAGTCTTACCAGCATTTTCTTCACTGCTATAATTAAGGAGATAACAATTAAGAAATTAATCTAGACACTGATAAGTAAAAGACACCTTATATACTTTAAAATTAATGCTGTTTGATATGTTCATTAATGTTGTTTAAAATAGCTTTAA
Organism: Arctocebus calabarensis; assembly: GCA_963573935.1. Lineage (NCBI taxonomy): Eukaryota > Metazoa > Chordata > Mammalia > Primates > Lorisidae > Arctocebus > Arctocebus calabarensis. Next base: position 9,493 of record CAUYON010149631.1, read on the forward strand.
TTCCAAATTTGTGTGGTTAATGTTCAGAAATGTAGTTATTCAATGATATCTCATATGACTAGCAAAGTGAAATTGGATTTAGTTGGAAATTTTCCTTCCTCAGCTATCAAAAAAATATTGGTGAATTTGAGAAAGTCATATGATATTGCTGAATTTTATTCCCTCATTTGTAAAATAGGGTACACATTGCGGTTTTGATAACTATCTTCATATCTAGCATAAGTTTCATTTTTGTACACCCTTCCTTTCATTACTTACTTTTCCTTCCCTACAATGAATTTTTCTTTTGATATTTCCAATTGTGCTCCAACTATCTTGCTGTGCATTTGAGATTTGTATTCTTCCCGTGGCTGCCTTCCTTGTATCTATATATTCCCTACAGTTTCATCACAGTTACACATCATGTGTTTTCTGTGTAGCATAAGAGACAAGTCTTAAAATTGTCATCTTTCTAGTAAAAAATATTTCTCATAAATATGGTAATAAAAATGCAAAAAAAGCAACTAGTCAAACCTCATTTTGCTAAGCTTTCAGGTATTTGATGTAAATATGGACATATCTAGCACACAGACAGAAAGGTATAGTTACTACTTTCTTACCACCTGGCCATTAGAATTATAATGCAAATTGTATATGTGACCGAGTGAGGCTTGTAATCAAATAACTTGAAAACCATGATATAAATGAAAGTTTTTTTAATTCCAAAACTCATGATTAGGCCTTAAAAGATGCCTATTTGTTAACTTTACTTGTAACTTTACAATGCATTTTTTAGGACACTGGTCCCTTCTTTCACATTACATTTTCTACACTGTCTCCATATACTTTAAATATTTTTCTTGAAGAATATCTACATCTTCAAGATAGGCGTTTGCTAACTTTCAGAGTATATATGTGTTTCTCCATCACTGATAATCTCATTTCTTCTATAAAAGTATTATCAGTTCTTAAGTTGGAAAGGGATAACATTTAACTCTTAGATAAATCATGAAAATTTTAGTGTCCAACAATTATTTATAAGGATCATTATTCTTAATTGAGATAGGATACTTTACTCTAGTTGCCCACTTTCTTAAAGAATAAGGTTTTATTAATTTGAAAATTATAAATATCTTCCTAGAAATGGTTCTTAAAAGTTTCATTGGTTAACTCTATGAGTATGCTTTTGCCACAACTGATCAGCATATTTCTAACTAGTCTGAAATATACCAACTTATTCCAAAAATTTTCACTTTGGCTATTCAGTGATCTGAAGAAACTGCTTGAAATGATGTTTTTGAATATAGAGAAAAATACAAAATTATGGAGGAAAAGACCCAAAAAGAAAAGAAAACTACAGACCAATATCACTAATGAATATTGATGCAAAAATATTCAATAAGATCCTATCAAACAGAATCCAGCAACACATCAAAAAAATTATACATTGTGACAAAGTGGGCTTTATCCCAAGTTCTCAAG
>CAUYON010149633.1:0-43161 GCA_963573935.1 Arctocebus calabarensis
AATGTTTATTGCAGCCCAATTCATAATTGCTAAGTTATGGAAGAAGCCCAAATGTCCATTGACCCACGAATGGATTAATAAATTGTGGTACATGTGTACTATGGAATATTATGCAGCCTTGAAGAAAGATGGAGACTTTACTTCCTTTATGTTTTCATGGATGGAGCTGGAACATATCCTTCTTAGCAAAATATCTCAAGAATGGAAGAAAAAGTATCCAATGTACTCAGCCCTAATATGAAGCTAATTTATAGCTTTCATATGAAGGCTAAAACCCTTTCATATGAAGGCTAAAACCCAATTATAGCTGGCTATTTTTTTGTTGCAGTTCGGCGGGAGCCAGGTTTGAACCCTCCACCCTTGGTATATGGGACTGGCGCCTTACTGATTGAGCCACAGGCGCCACCCAAGACCTAATGTACATAATTTTAATTTAAACCTTATTTTCAAAATTCATGAACGTTACCAGAGTTGGTAGACTTTATTAGTCAATTGACTTAAAATCACTTTCAACTCATTCAAGCAACTGGTTTGATTGACGTGAGTTCAATGATTAAAGTAAACATTTAACAGAGTCGATGCACAAACATTTCTTTCATTGCAAAAGGACATTAACTGTTCCAAAGCTTTAATAAATGATACCTGTTTCCTGTGCTTTTTCACTTTACCTCTAAGGGTGATGGATATCTGCCTTCTAGATTAGGACATAAGTAGACAATTTACTTCTCTTTTTCTTCTCAAAAATGGTAATTCCATGAGAGGTTAAAGCCAATATATTTTGAAAAGAAATGGTATTATAGCAATAATAGAACTTTCTAATCAAATATTAATGTTTTATAAATGTTTACTGTGCTTTTAAATTAAATAAATTCCATGTGCTGGCAAAGTAAACTGTATATATTCTGCCACAAAAGAAATGGTAAATCAAATATCTGGCTATTTAACAACAATTCTCAGTTTTCAACACTTGCAATGTCCTCATTCCCCAATTAATTAATCCCTAGAAGATATTTTAAAACACAGAAAAAGCCAAAATGAAAAAAAATGCTCTTATGACAAAGATTTGTGTTATAATTACATAATTATCAGAGTCCAGAATTTACAAATTATATCTCATAGTGATGTTTAACTTGTTTTACTAAACTTTCATTCATGTAAAAGCTTAATTATCCCTAAGTGACATTCTTCTTTGCAGAAGATCAGATTTAAGTGCTTACATTAAAATTTTAAACATCCTTCGTCTAACACAAGCAACATACATAGAATTAAGCCAACTACATTAAAAGGCCTCTGACCCCAGTAGTTGACATATTGTTCTAATAATTAATGGCAAATTGGTGTGGGATTTTTTTGAGTTCCACTTCTTAGATGGCCCCTTTACTTTGCTTGTCATTAAGAAAGAGAAAAGCAAGGCAGTATTTTGTAGTGCAAATTTGTTTTTTTACAAAAAAAAAGGATTAAGTAGATAAAAATCTCAAGGAATCTGCCACCATATATCAAGTCCTTGACAAATGTGGTGGACAGAAATGATGCAGCAGCCATGACAAATAGAACAGAACCCTTCCACCATTAATTTCATTCAGCATATAATTTTGAGAACCTACCAGTTCAATTCTGCAGTCTTAAGATTGTTTCTTATTGAACTGATGTTGTGAATCTATTACAACATTGTTGTTTGTGGAAATGGTATATCTACAATAAATGACATTGACTCTGATGTGTCTATGATCTATCCCCCCACCCATGATAAAGGAAGTAGTAGTGATGTTGTAAGAAAAAGTTTTAAGGAGGCAAGATTGGAAACATGGTAGACAGACTTAGGATATGGCTACCGTGATCTCACATCCTGGTGTTCACACCCTTATATATTGTCTTTCCTTGAGTGGGTGTAGCTCCCATGACTTACTCCTACCTAATAACCTGCAGGTGACCCTGCATCACCTGGAGGTTAGGGACTCTGATCCTTACCCCCATGGTCAAAAATCCATATATAACTTTTGACTTCCCCCTGAACTTAATTACTAAGTTGGAAGTTTTTCCAATAACACATTGATAGTCAATTAACACATATGTTGTATGTTATATGTATTATAAACTGTATTCTTACAATAAAGAGAAATGTTATTAAGAAAAGCATAAGGAAGAAAAAATGTATTTATTACCATTAATTAAATGTATTATATTTTTATTAATATATTATCATTAAGGGGAAGGGGATCATCGTCATGAAGTTCTCTATGCTCACTGTCTTCATGTTATGTAAACTGAGAGTAAGGAGGAAGACAAAGGGTACTCGGGAGCAGTAGAAAATCCACATAGAATTGGACCTACACACTTCATATGTAATGTTGTTAACTTTGTTTCACCCAATAAAGACATTAAAACATTTAGCAAAGAAATAGGATCCTGCCATAGATTTTCATTATAACTTTACGAAGATAAAGTTATAAAACTATTATAAAAAAAATCTCAAAATAAATGACCATTACTTAAAATTAAACACACTTAGCTTTGTAAGAAACTTATCACTTGATCTTATTTTTCACCTAATCCTTCTGTAAAGCAGTGTACATTTTGGTACATATGTGTGGGAGATAGACAGGCTGAATTCATCTCAGACCTTCAAAGTCAGTATAAGGTGTCCAGTCAGGAGAATATCTTCATGGGGAAATCAGCAGTGCAGGTGAGCTGAGGCCAACAACTTGTAGCTTAGGCTAGAGAAGAGGAGATGTCTGTCTGAGGAGATGAGACTTGCTCTTCCCCCTCTCTCTTCTGGTTGCACTGCTTTTTGGCCACTTCAGATATTCCATTACCCTCTGTCCTTGGTTACCCTTTACTCAACCTTCCTGGGGGCTATGATCTTCCCTCTCTCATTCTTAACATTGAATGCTGATGACTGACTGTTGTCCTTCTTCCCTCCTTGCACATATACTCTGTTATGTATCCAATAGAAAGACTCCAGGAAGCAGAACAGGAGCTGCCTTGTTCTCATGCTGCCTCCAGGCATGTAGAGCAGTGTATGCCCTTCCAGGCTTCCATTTTTATGCAGTTTGGTGTAAGTTTCTCTTTCTTTCTTTAGCACCATATCACTTGCTGGCCACTGTCCCATTTGGGGTCCACTAGACACCCAACACACATGTGTATATACAGACTAATTTCAGGAACTGACTTAGCTGATATAGCTCTATTTGCAACAAAAGGCAATAAAAGGTTTGTGTTTCTTCCATTTCACTAATGCCAGATCAAAGTAAGATCTATGTTATCTTTCAGTTGTATCTAATTTTATCTATGTTGAATAAAGTGCAGTTGGAGTGACCAGGTAAAATATAAGATGCACAGGTAAATTTGAATAATAAAGACACGATTTATAATTTTTGCAATCTAAACATGTCCCATTCATAGGATGAACATTGCATGGTTAAATATGCATACTTATATTTAAAAAATACCCATTGCTTATCTAAAATTCAAATGTAAGCAGGGTCCTATATTTTCATCTGGCAACTCTAACTCTGTGGGTTGAGCTACTCAGGAAATGTAAAGACTGGCTTAAATAATTATGACTTGAGCTTTAGCTGCAGGTTAAAAAGAATTAAAAATTTTGCATGTGTGGGTGGCACCTGTGGCTCATCAAGTAGGGCACCAGCACCATATACCAAAGATGGAGGGTTTAAACCCGACCTTGGCCAAATTGCAAAACAGAAAAATAGCCGGGCATTGTGGTGGGGTGGACGCCCATTGTGGTGGGGTAGTCCCAGCTACTCGGGAGGCCGAGGCAAGAGAATCGCCTAAGCCCAGAAGTTGGAGGTTGCTGTGAGCTGTGTAACGCCGGGACACTCTACCGAGGGTGATAAAGTAAGACTCTCTCTACAAAAAAAAAATTGCGTGTGAAGGCAGAGAGGATTTTCTCCCTTGAGGTTGAGATGATGCTGCATTCAACTCTGTGGTCCCTCCATTCACCAGCACAATGTAGAAAGAATTAATAGTATTTACTTAGATTAAAATACAATTGTATCTTATCATTGTGGAGTCTTATCCTTGTGTAATATGGAGAAACAAATTCAGAACATTCTTAAAAGATTTCTTTCACTGGCCAGCAGGTCCTTTTATAATAATAGCTCAGGGATAGGGGCAGATGCTATCTGAAATCTTTCTTGTAAACTTTGCTTACTTTAGTTAAAGAAACCAGTAAAAAAAGGGGATGTGGGAACACTCATGTGTGGCCTAACCCATTAGGAAAAGGCCCTCGGTCCTGATTCAATGTGCTTCAACAATTCAGACTCTGATTTGTGCTAACTGTGAATTGAACTCCCTAATGAAAACAATGAGCCATTTTTGACAAATAACCCTATTTTTAATTTTGCCCTTGTCCCAATATGTAGTAACAACAAGGGTGATGCTCTTTTATAATTCTACCCCTTAGGTGAAGGGTGCAGAAGAGTAGTTAAAATCCAATTCCCTCTTTCTTTCCACAAGTATAATCAAAGTGCTGTGTCTCTAAGTGGCTGCTTTACCGCCTGACAGAAGATGTTATTTGCCTTTTTTTCCAAAAAGGCTTTCTGGCAAGTGCTCTTGGTAAAACAATCTCGACAAAGTTTTGGACAGAAGAGAAATGCTGCAGCATAAAATGCTCTGGGATGAAGCTGCTGGCTGCATTCACAGACACTCTTCACATTCCTCGCAAACCTGGAGCCGATTAAATAAAGGTAACTTGTGTCCATTGATCGCTCTCCAGCCTCGGCCCATAAGCAGGTTTCTCTGTGAATTGTGGTCCTCTGGAAAAATCTGTTAACACAAAGATACTTGAAAGTTTTCTCTTCCCTGGCCCCGGAGCAGGTTCAGACACTTCACAGCAACGACAGCCGTCTTGGAAGGATTGTTTTTCTGAAATTCTCCTGCAATAAACTGCCTGCCAAAGACGGTAGGCCAGGTGGGCATGACTTGAAGATGTCCCCAGTCGCCTCTCGCTGAAGATTAGCGCTCTCTTTCCTCATCCTGGGGCAAGCAGGCACTTACCATTAACTACATTTTCAGGAACATAACTGGCAGGCAGGGATCATTTCAGGAGGGTGCTATAAATCTTAACTCACAGAGAGAAAAGAAAATCTCAATGCTCAATTACTGGTAAAGTTTGGTGGGTGACATAGTAAGTCAACTTCTTGGATGTTATTTCTTAGATTGTGAGAAAACTTACTCCTAATAAGGGCTTAAAATCCAATACAATGTAAACCACAAAAATAGCAATGCCTAAAAGTTGCATTCTCCTAGGACCCCCTCAGACACAAGAGAGGGTCTTCTGGTCAGAAACTGGCTGTGCTATTTAATTTCCCTCTCCATCCCTTGTGTTTCTTAGTTTTTTATTTTTCTAATAAGGACAAAGGGGTGTGAGGGAATTTCAGTCTAGTAGAGCTGTGGCTTCATGGGGATGGGGAAGACTCCACAATCGCACCTGCTGGGGCCACATAGAAGTTGAAGATGTTCCCTCCCTGGTCACCAGAGTCAATGTCCATCTTAGGCTTTGTCCTTAGGCCAAGTCCATCCTGTTGCATTCTACCTTCACTGAATGACATTCTCCCCTGTGGTAGCAATCAGCAAAGATCACACAAAGTCCTGCAACCTCACTGCACATTTAGAACCACCTGAGAACTTCAAAGAATTACCAGAACTGCGCCCCAGATCCCAGGGGTTTCTATTTAATTGGTCTGGGATTGGACTCAGCAACAATATTATTTTAAGGTGCCGTGGAGCAAGTATTTTCAAGGTTATCAGAAGAGAAACATTCAGACTCATGAGGCTCACGTGGGAGTGAGGGACATCCACTCATGCTGGCACCGAATTTGGGCACATTTCCTAAGATAACAGATCCAACTCACTCACAAACCACATTCAGTCAAGGACAGAAGCTTCAAACAGCCACAGGAACGAATAAGTGTGGATGGAGGTCCTGCTAGGGGGTGTGTCAAGAGCCTGCTGTTTGTCCAAAAGGGCATTTGTGCCTCAGGCAGTGAGGCCAGGAAGAAATTTGCCTGGTTGTCTGATTTTTTTTAGAAGAAGTTGTGAATTTGATTTTGCTATGAAATCTCTTGATGTCCAAAACATCTGCCACACACGTAAAACTTTGATATGTTGCCTAAAATTCCACCGAGATATGCACTTGGATGTGACAGAAACTTTTTCATGTGACAGTCCCCTCAAACCTTAGAGTGACTTAGCTCAAGCTCCAAGCCCCAAGGGACGTAGAACTAATTGTGGGAGTGAAGGTTATTTTGCATCAGAGGGGGAAATTCACTGAGGTGTTTTTGAGACACCAGGGGTGGCATCTGAGCACTGGTACCAGAAGGACAGGCAGAGACCAGATTGACAGAGAGTAAGAGAGAAAGAAAGACGACCCTGGCTACACAAATATACCTAATGGATCTTTGAGGAGACAACATACACACAATAAGCAAATAAATATATTATATCCTGAGTGATGAAAGGTGATATTGTACACAAAGTAGAAAGAGTTAGTTAACAAGATCTTGGAGGCTGCTGTTCTACCTGGGGTGTTTCTGGAAAGAAGTGAGGAGCATGCTGATGGGAGCCCTGGAGAAAGATGGGGCCAGGCAGGAGGAGACATGCAGGGATACAGGTGGAGTGTGCCTGGTACGGCTGAAGAGCAGCCAGGAGGCTGCTCTGGTGGGAGAAAAGCTCCTGAGACACAGGTAACAGGGTGTCAGGTCTGGACAGAAATGGATGGGTGTCGGAATTCTCCACCTGAATCAGGGCTCACCGAGGGAGATGATGCTGGGGAAACAACTTTACTTTACACCAACTTACTGTATAAAGTCTGGGGAGCCTGGAGGGGCTTACATTGAGTCACACACCAAGTGGCAGCTTCAGGCAGTGCAGCAGCCCTCTCCTCAGAAACCCTTTATTGATCTCTAAAAGCATTCATGAAAAAATGTAAAGGTGTCAAAATTCAAAGACAGGATACAAAGAATCCCAAGTCCCCCTGAAGGATGGGTAGAAGAACAAGGTCATGTGTAGGGTAATAAATTGTCAACAATGGCAGAGATTGCATTCAGAAAATGGGAGGGGAAAACAATTTTCGTTTCAAACAGACAGACAAACCAGCTCTCCTATTCTAACTGCTGATCAGGAGTCTCCAGGGTTCAGCCTGTTGCCTGCTGGCTCTCTGCTCAGGAATGACCTTGATGACTTTACCCTCCCCAGGCAACTCTGTGCTCCTTTATTCTTTCATGGTCTTGATAAGGAGCCCCCAGGGCTGGCCCATCTTCATGCCGTGGATTGAGGCACTCTGCAGAGATCAGCCTGTCTGCCTCCTACAAACAGCCTCCATGAGCCACTGCACAGACATGAGACTTTATCCTGAGTGGGGTGGGCAGGTGTTGGGGGCTTTGAAACACCATGTGCTTTTAAAAGATCGCTCCTTAATATGTTACAGTGAGAATATGCCATAATGAGGAAAATGATAAAACCTTGATCATCACTAGGGGCATATGACATAATCCATGCAACATAGTGTCGCCAAAATCAAATCAGATGTCTGCCAGCAGAATATTGGAAAACCTGGGTTTGGAGGTCAAAACCAGCAGGTGTCCACCATGGGTTTTGCCATCTGCCATCAAACTGGGCAGTCAGCACTTCCTCCAGCCACATCCTCAAATGAAGAGCTGAGGGGCACATTATACTCTCAGCCTCTCCATCAGAAGCAAAAGAAGTCTCTCCACTCAATGATGCAAGTGTCTAAGGCCGGGGTTGTGGGAGCCAGGATGGTTAAAAAAAAGAACGATGGTTTTTCCTTTGTAAACAGCCAGTAAATGTTTGAGTTATGGATAACAATTAAGTTCTAATTGGCAATAATGTAAACCTCTTCCGAATGGATGTGGTAAATATTGAAACAAACGAGCTGCTATTTTTCAGACCTGTATGGCAGTCAGTCAAAATGAAAAGTTAATTTCAGTCTTGGAGGCAAACTCTGTATTTTAATCAAGTGTGACAGAGTGGGAACAATAAATTGGCATTTAAGGTGAGGGGCTATTTATTCCCTGCTGCAATCTTTGTGATGAGAAGTTGCACTGCCCCCTTGCAAAATGAAAGCCAGCTATGGCTTTGATCCAGAGCATAAACTTCTGGGGAACTGGCCAGAGGCAGAGTTCAAAGGCAGCTGAAAGCTGACAGCAAATGGCCCACCTTCCCAGATGTCCGGTGCTGTGAGGATGTCTTTTGCTGGTTGTCCTCACCATAGCTGGCTGATGCAATTAATCAAAAGTTTATAATGATAATCATGAAAATAAAGTGAGTGTGTGTATGTAAGGACTCTTTATCATACTGCAAAACAGTATCAAAATCTGTAATAATTATCAATGATCTGAAATATTCATTTAGTAACTAATTTATTTAAGAATTATTAACTATGTCCCAATTATGTCCAAGGCAGTGTTATAGGCACCAAGGAATTGTCCCCAATAAAACTTACCAACCTTCTCTCACATAACTTACATTTTAGTAAAAATAATAATAATCAAAACTTTTTTTAAGTTTTGTCCCTAGGATCTGAGCTTTTCTAAGCATGATTTGTTCTTGGTACCTGCATTCTTCATTATAACCTTGTGGATTAACTACTTTTACTATCTCCAGTTTACACTTGACAGTTGTATGGCACAGAGAGGTTGAATAATGGGGCCAAGATCACACAGCTGTGGCTTCTGGGTACAACAGTAAGTCAGTCAATGATCCCATCCTCTTTAAGCTTCAAGTCTAAAGGAGACAAAAAATTGCAATTTTTTGTTTTGTTTTGTTTTGAGACAGTTTCTCACTTTTGTTGTCCTGGGTAGAGTGCTGTGGCATCACAGCTCACAGCAACCTCAGACTCTTGGGCTCAAGCAATTCTCCTGCCTCAGCCTTCCAAGTAGCTGGGACTACAGGCGCCTGCCACAACGCCTGGCTATTTTTAGAGGTGAGGTCTTGCTCTGGCTCAGGCTGATCTTGAACTCATGAGCTCATGCAATCCACTTACTTCGGCCTCCTAGAGTGCTAAGATTACAGGTGTGAACTGGTCCAAAGAATTGCAAATATTTTTCAACAGTTACATAGAAAATAAATGAAATTGGGTCAGAGAAAGGTAATAAGACCCAACCTAGCTTGAATTTTTTTTTTATGATAGCAATAACACTTGTATTATGGCCTTTCATAAAAATGCATCTGTTTTCCTGCGTAACGTCTGGCTGATTTGAGGACAATAGTTGGTTTTGCTCTTTGCTAAAACTGACAGTCTGGAATCCTAATTTTCTTTCTCCATACTCATTTTAACCTCCCTCTCCCAAATTCTATTAAAGGCATGCTGAACATGGAAGGATGAGATGAATATTTTCTAACACATTAAACTTCTTGAATCAGATAGTGCATATAATTTATATATGCAATGTTCTGAGGATTTCATATCTTCTGTCTCCATCTCCACATAAATTATTTACATGTTTTAATATTTCAATAAAGCCAGTAGGGTTCACGTTACTCTGGATCTGTCCTTTTAATACTCAAGAAAGAAAATCAGCTTGTAAAATATTTACTTTGTTAATCTTAACATAGTGAGGGCATTTTATTAATTGTACAGGATTTAAGGGTATGATTTAAAAAAATGAGACGAAAAAGGAAACTCTTTCATTTCCTTACCATCTCAGGTGCTGTGTCCTTGTAAAACACCTGCTCTGATCCTCCAGAGGTGAAGGAGGTGTAGAGAATTAAACAAACAAACAAAAACTGCTGACTTCCTAAATAAGCTTTGTTAATTACCTGACAAAGAAATTGTGAGCTTTCTCACTTTGGTGGGGACGATCACAACACACACAAAAAGTTCCATTTCTCCAGATCACATTCTCCAAAGGTGTTTGCAGATGGCTGTTTAAAGCACAAAGTCCTCGGGGGGCTTCTTGAGTCATTAAACACTGGGGAAATCATTCATTCTCTCTGTTCCTCAGTTTCCTGTACTGTTAATGGGAATAATAACTGTCCGTCTCACAGGCTGACAGATGAGTTCAATTGGTCAATATATGAAAAATACCCCGACTTGTAGCTAGCACAAAGCAGCGTGTACACACACATACCCTGCTTATGTCACCATGGGTATTCACACACTTCATGTGTACTTACTGGGCTCCACTCTCCTCCTTTCTGGAAACGATACAACAGTAAAAGAAAAAGTTTCGTTCGTTGCCATCTATTCTTACGGGAAAAGCAAACAGAGAACCTCAGCTTTGGTTAATGGCTACGAATACAATTTTAAAAAGTTCATGAGAGAGGATGCCTCGTGGGGCATCAGGAGAATTGGAGAGTCCTCCTCTTTGCCGAGGTGACATTGAACGTGAGACCTGAATGGTGGAGAGAATCCTGGCTGGGAGAAAAATTGGAAAGAAGTGTCTACATCAAGAACAGCAAAGGCAAAACTCTTACCCTGTAATATATGCACTTGAAAGAGAAGCAAAGAACCCCACTGAATTGGGGGAGAATGCTTAAAGGGGGCCCTGAGGTAGGCAGGAGCCAGGTCCAGTCCTGAAGACTGGTGAGACGTTGGCTTCTGTGTCAAGTGTGCCAAGAAGCTACTGGCACCTTCTGGACTTGAAAACAACACCCTAGTTTAAACTGCATCTGAAAAGACAACTGTCGCTGTCTCAGCTATTTACCCAGATCACCAGAGGGGAACACATTTTCCCCACACACAGAGGGGAGAAAGATGGAGGGATTTACTGAAATGGAACAGTCACATGTGGTGAAGGAGACCCCCAGAGCACAGGGTCCAACATCGTCATTTCACAGAGAAGGAAACAGCCTGTCTCCCAGTACATCCCGCTCAGACTTGAGAAAAATGTTGATTGCTTTGCAAGAGCAGGTGCTGAATAAATTCAAGATGAAGCCTGACAGGGCATGCGGCACCTGTGTCCCAGAAACAGGACCCTCGCTAGGTTCTCCATCACCCTACGAGACAAAGGAGCTTCCTAAGTTTCCCCGAGGTCACACCTTAATCCCTTGTCCTCCGTTCTCAATGCCAAGGGAGGTCTCCATACCCAGGCCCTGTGCAGGGACTCACGTGAAGACAAGTGCAGGAAAAGAAAAGAAAAATAAATCAGGAACCATGTTCCCCCAATTAGGTCTGTGGATTAGGAAACCCGCCCTCAGAATGCAAATTCACTTACAAGTTCTGACTGCATTTGGGCTGTGGGAACTGATCACAAAGCAGGCCTTCATTAGGAATCACGGGGATCTTTACAGGAAGAAAAGAAAAAAATCTTAAACAGCACACCCACGCTCTGCTAGAGCACTACACCTTGGAAACCTAAGATCGGCAGATGGGATTTAAAAAGAAGTGTGCTGGTTGCCTGAAGCATGTCTTAATTTGTTACGTGGCTCCATTTGTTTCTCTTTTTAATGGTACACTTAGCCAAACTTGGGATTGAGAAAGGAAATCAATCTTTGAAAATGCCCAAACTCTTCTGAAAATGACTTTGAATTAAAGTGGCTAGACAAAAATGAATTTGGGATGGGTTTTACTATTTAATTTATACCATCTAGAGAAGGCTGAATAAATCCAGTGCTGGAGTCTTCTGTACAAAGAATAAGTATATGGTTAAGGCATCAGCAAAGCTAGGGACACATTTTTTTTTCAAGAGTAAATATTTTGCAGGATTTAAAAGTAAAAATAATAATGGTGAGAAAAAAAATGTGTGGGCCACCCATTCGTGCTTATGTTAGGCATTGATCATTTTGAACTCCACATGAAATAGGGAGTTAGGTCATAATCAAATACCAGGGCCCTCTAAAGGATTTAATCTGTAACGGTATCAGTAAGAGTCAGTGAAATGAGACATGGTGCCTTGGTTTCCTCCAAAAACCATAGTTGATAATGTTAAACTTTGTTCATTCTTTTCTGTTCTTCCTCCAAGTTCAATCCACTATAATGTTACCCAACATCATACATGTATTTTTCATTTTATAGTTTCAAAAGAGTTTTAGGGGTTGGGCGGCATCTATGGCTCAGTGAGTAGGGTGCTGGCCCCATATACCGAGGGTGGTGGGTTCAAAACCAGCCCTGGCAAACTGCAACAACAACAAAAAAATAGCCAGGCATTGTGGTGGCTGCCTGTGTTCTCAGCTACTCGGGAGGCTGAGGCTAGAGATTCATCTAAACCCAGGAACTAGAGGTTGCTGTGAGCTGTGTGATGCCTCAGACACTCTACTGAGGGCAATAAAGTGAGACTCTGTCTCTACAAAAAAAAAAAAAAGAGTTTTGGGGGGGGGGGTCATCATATTATTTGATTTTCAAAACAAGCATGCATGGTAACCCAGCTTAAGAGGTTCCAGCAGCGAATGGATTGCAAGTGACATCTTAAGAGTCATTTTTTTTTTTTTTTAAAGATAAGCTGACTTGCTTTCTCACTCACTGTAAGTTTCACAGAAAAAAGATTATGGGGAAGAGGAACTTGCGAGTATATTTATCATAAATGCGAAGAATAAGACAAATTTCCTGGACATTTTTCCTATAGCAGCATTTTATGATACATGTCCTCTAACACATGTTCTGTAATTCGGGAGCTAACACAAGTCTTGGGTATAAGGTTGGAGTCCTAAACTGAGATGAAGCCAAGTCTGCATTGTCTACGAGTTTGATGGCTCTGAAAAGGTTTATCTTCTTTATATGGAATATGGGGAAACATGGGGAGATGATCAAACTTATGAAAAAGAACTGTGCATAATTAGATTTCATTTTACCTGGAAACTTCGCCCCATATTTCATTCTCACATTTTAAATATTCTGTATCCTTCTCTGTCTTGTTTATAGAGAAACATACACAGCCCTTGAATAAAAAAGCGTTTTCAGGTCCCCAGGATTGCTCTCTTATAAAATCCCTTTTCTAACTTATGATTCCTTTCATCAAGGCTGAGCTGAAAGAGATATAGAAGTGGGGCCGAGAGAAGACAGAAATAGAGATCTATTTCACATTTCTCTTCCCAAAAAGGAGACTTAACTTTCTGATTCTACAGTAGAAGGCAAAAGTATTACAAACCTCATTACACAGAGAAGCTTAAGTGATCTGCCCCAAATCTCATAGCTAAAAAATTACCATGAGGGGAATGAACTCTGCCCCTTCAACTTTGAACCTAGAGATTTTTCATCCATGCGGTACTGGGAAATAGATAGTCCCATGTAGATCGAACCTAATCAGTCATAGACTGAAAGGGGAAAGAAAATGGACATTTTTTTTTAAGCTGACGTTATCATGAAACTGAACTTGAAAATTATCATAGGACCAGTAGGTCCTATTAAAGTCAGAGTATGTAAACTATATACAGTACAAAACCAGGAGGTCCTATTATATGAGGAGGAGGCATAGAAAACCTTCTTCTCCCGGATCAGCCATTACATTTTTAGTGCATTAAAACGCAGCCATTCTTCGCCCTGATTTGCCCTTCTTTGTCAGTTCTGCTGCTCCCCAACGAATCTCCATCTCATTCATTCAAGCAAACACATGAGTGGTTACCAAAACTCAGATGCTCTTTGGGGAACCAGGGCTAAAGCAGTGGCCCTGCCTTCTGGAGCTTATATTCTACTGTGAAAAGACAGGTAAGTACAAAGTAAATGAGACAGACAGGGAAGAGCCAAAACCACCTTGCACAAAGACAAAAGCAGTCACGTGGCCGGAAGCTGGTGCTTTTGCAAGGGGGGTGCAAACGTCTGTGTAGTTAAACACTCCTCCTGCTTGCTACCAGTGGGTTCATTTTTCTTGTCTCTATCTTTAAAGTAGCAAGACCAAGAGCAGCGATATTATCGAGAGGACAGGAAAAACACCTCAGAAATATTTAATCCAACAACATTGAATCTCAAGTTTAAATAACTGAACCTGATCAAGACGGAGCACCTGGGGTTGACTGGAGGGCAGAGGGACCTGAGTGGATCTGCTCCTCTGTCTGGGCAGATTTGTGATGGATCTTCAGAGATCCACAGAACCTAGAGGGCTCTGGAAAGCCAAGTTTAAAATCATTGACAGCTTTGATCCAATTACAGATCTGGCCGATGGGAAAAAGAAACTATGCCTCATCATCCTGTTTCTAAAGAAGGCCTTTCCCAGTGAAGTCAAAGTGTGACTGCGGCTCAGCAGAGTTGGGATTTTTCTGCAAAGATGCAAGTCATGTGTTTTCCAGAGAGCACCAATCTTCTCATTCAAAAATGAGAAAATCGTATGACCTAATATTCTCCCCAAACAAATGTTCATTTCAACATGGTTATCACAATTGGTGTTGCATTTAAATAACTCTAAATTTAAATCATTCAAAACTTTTGAACAAAAAAACAACGGACTACAAAACATACAAGCATCCTGTTAGATGTGTGTTGGTTTTTATTCTCCACGGGCCGTGGGCTTTTGAAACTCACGTAGACGGCCCTCAGGTACCGTCTGGGACTGTAGGCTCACTAGCCTTCAGGGAGAGACAGAAACAACACGGTAACACGCGAGAAAGAAACCAATTTGATATTTTTAAGTTGGCAAAATTTTGTCGAATTTTTCAGTATATTACAGAAAACGATTTCTAAGGACAGAATTTTAGGATCCAACAAAGCTGCATTGAAGGTTTTTTGGAACTCTACTACCAGCCCGTGCTGTGAGCACAGAGCAAACAGTTTAACTTCTCTGTGCTTCCTCTTCTTCACTGTAAAATGGGATGGTGATAACACCTGCTTCACAGAGTTGGTGAGGACATTAGACTCAGGAGATAACATAGCTAATAGCTTGGGCCAGACTCTGGAACACAGTGAGAGCCCAATAAATGTCAGCTATTATTCTATGCAGTACATTTACTATATCTTTGTTGAAATTTTGATACTTCCTGGCACAGGGCTTTGTCTGTGGTGTACAGGCAATCAAATGACTGTTTTGGGTTAAAGATGATTAAGTTTAGCACTCAGATTTGGAAGAACCATGTAAAATCCAACACCAAGCATGACCCGGGCTTGGGTCTACTGGACATTTTCATACAAATTCTGTCCTTTAATCTTTTATGCAGCCCTCTAAGGTATGTACGGCCATACGGAACAGCAGAGTGGGAGTAAGACTGTGTGATTCATTTCTAAAGTCAGGCTATGTCAGTTCAAATCCTAACTCTGCTTCCTGCTAGCTACTTAGCTTTAGGGAAACCGCTTCTTTCATCAATTTCTACTTTCTTCAAAGGGGTGTGATAATAATTAAAATACATAGCATATAAACATATCACAGGCTCCCTGGTATATTACAAGCATGCAACAGTGTCAGCTCTTACAGTAACAGAAGTTCTTTTATTCAATTTCCACTTAAGTGACTTGAATAGCTCCACGCTTTCAGCAAAACCTAGTGACTTAGACCTCCCAGTCCCTGAGTGGTTCATTCACCTGCACACCTGTGTTTCTGCTGGGTAAACGCTATGCAGACCAAGACCGCTTGTAATCACCTATGCCACTTGTACCTGTTACTGAGAGTACATACCTTTGTTCAAGCTTATATAAACAGGTTGATATGAGTGTACAATAATTTTTCTATACATATTAAGTTGAAATATTTGGAAAGATAGGAGAAAGATCACTTAAAGGGCAATAGAACTAGATTTAAGCAAGAAAATCGTATAAAAATGGGAAAATCATGAAGATATCTAAAAATCGTCTATAGGCCAAATATGGTATTCACGCCTGTAACCATAGCCCTCTGGGAGGCCAAGGTGGGAGGATCACTTGAGCTCAGGAGTTTAAGACCAGCCTCAGGAAGAGTTAGACCCTTTACTAAAAATAAAAAAAAAAAATAGCTGGGTGATGGGGCAAGTCCCTAGAGTCTCAGCTACTCAGAAGGTTGAGGCAGGAGAAGGGCTTAAACACAGGAGTTTGAGGTTGCTGTGAGCTAGACAGATGCCAGACACTCTAGCCTGGGGCAACAGAGACTGTCTCCAAAAAAAGGATAAATAAAAATTACCTACATACATTGCTTCACAATTTTTTTTAAATTTCCCCTTACTTAAAAAAAATGAAAAATTATCAATATATTTTATGGGAATAATTTATATAAGACAGATGAAGAACCTTAATAAGCAGACACTCAAAGAATAAGCCCTGGTCTTACAAAAAGATTAGCAGGTGAGTGGACATTTATATATTCTAATTTAACACAACTATTGCTGTATTAGCTATTGTTTACATTTAATGGATGGGAACCTTGGTAGGAAAAATGATGGCTCCCCCCAAATGTCCATAGCCCTTAGAAGAAGTCTGAAAGACTTCCCTAGAGGGAGCTAGAGTTTAAATGCAGGTGAGGAGATAAATTTAAATAAAGCACTGCATGGGTAGAGCCCTCCCTTTGCAGAACTGGAGCCTAAGAGGCTCATTTTGGAACATGGTTGTCTCCTGTTCAATACAAAGTAAATGACTTTCTTACATCTTCTTACAGAAATAAGAAATATTGAATGAATTAATCTAAAAGCCCACACACTAAGTATAAGCTATTTGCCTCATGTTGTTATGACTATGAATTGTAAGGACCTTTTAATCATTGAAGTCTCCAAAGCAATTCTCCAACTTTAAATTCCTTTTTATCCACAGTTCTGCAGATTCCTTCAGCTCTCCCAAGCCTTCTTACAAGATTGAATACATTACTCTTTTATAATGTATTTAAAGACACACTCTTCAATTTTTTTTTCTCCTAATCTTATCTTAACCTCCTCTCCTGGAGTATGTGGGTCATTACGAAGGTTTTGAGATGCACAAAAATCAAGAAAACATAAAATCCACTTGGAGGGAAAACAAATGAAGCCCTCATAGCAAGAGCAGTCAGCCAAGCAAGTTGAAACGTACATGGGTGAATTAGAAAGGATGCTGTTGGCTGTGTATTTTGGATATGGAATAATGGACCATTATTTTGACTCTGTCTCAAAACTTTCATAGCGACCATATATCACCTTTGTATTTCTTAATTCTACAATATTTCCAGCAAAGAGAACTTAAATTTCCATTGTTTCATTGAGAAATATTTTTTTTCCAAACACTAATTTTCGTTAGGAGATGTCAGTACAAAAACCCCTGGGCATGGTTCTTCCTCTCCTCAAAATAGAAAATAATAGAATTTTTGTTATTAATATTTAATAAAAAATATATAGAATATACAATTCTGCATCAACTTCTATTGTCATACAATGTATCCTCTTGGCTATTTCCAATCTAATAATGTTGCAATCAGATTTTCTTCTGTGTCAATTTGTTCATCGTATTTGGCACAAAGCCTTGCATTAGCTCCAAAATCTACTGTGAGGGGTAAATAACTTTTTCTCCTGATAAAAATAGTTTGTTTGTTTTTTTTTTAGAAAGGCAAGATAAAGGAGAACCTGTGAAGTAAGTCCTGTAGGAAAAACAAGTTCCTCATTGTAAGTTCTATGACTGGCTGTCAAAATATATCATTTTATTATACTTTGTTTCTTGGTTCTAAAGAAGTTGAAAAGCAGATAACAGCACAAAGTCTGAATCACTACACCTGGTCCACCCACCCTAGAGCTTATCCTATTGGGAGATGGAAAACAGTAGCTGTTGAATGTCATCTACAGACCTTTGAAAGGCGGTCTTTGTTCTCCTACACAGAAAATGTAAGCAAAACCCATGAAGAAGGTAATAAATGAGCAATCAATTTGCAAAATAATATAGTCAAAAACACATGAAAAATATCCCACCTCACTAATAATTAGGACAAAGAATATTAATAGAGCAATGAGATCGCATTTTTTTAGCACTTAGGTTAGAAAATAAGCAATAATCTCTGGACCACAGTAAGTATGAGACTGTACATCAGTATAAATTTCCTCAGGGATAATTTGCTGATCTGGATCAAAACCCTTGAAATGTTTATTTCTTTTTATCCAGAAATGACAGGCTACAAATGTATCCTGAGGAAATAGAGATCTACTCAGATGTAGTCACAAGGGCAACTGTTACGATGTTATTTACCGTAGCAGAGAAACCCAATCTCTCTGGTGCCCAATAATGTTAGGTTAAATGAAATATGATACAGTCACAGGATGAATTCCTGGGCTTATTCAAAATCATGCTATAGAAGAACATCCATTGCAGAAGTGTTAATAATATTAAATGAAGAAAAAGGCAGGCTTGGAAACAGTGTGCAGAACATGATTTCATTTCCCATAAAACACAAAATGAAGAGACATAGACAGATGGGTCCAAGTCAGGAGACCTGGCAACATCTTGCCAGAAGTGAGATGGTGTGTGGTTGACCCCTTCATGGGTTTTCAGTTGTCCAGATTTTCTTAGATGAGTCTGTGTTGTTTATACAACAGATCTATGAACACTAATTCTTTAAAAGAATGTGTCGGAGCATTATCTGTGTATCTCTAGAACACAGCATGCACACTCATTAAATGTTGAATACATTGGAGATATTCAGGTGAGGAAACTTAAAATGTGTGTGTGATAGTTTTATTCTATTTATTTTATTTAATTAATGCTTGTGATGTCTCATAAATGTATCATATGAAACAGCCTAATTCCATAGAAATTTTCATATGCTTCCACATTATAATATACATGTACAAAATGTAGGCTTTTCATAATAATATTGATAATAATGACTCAATACATGGAATATCACTTACCAAGGCAAATTCACTTCACGGTCTTTCACATTAATGACCCCAAGTACTCTCTACCAGATGCAAACTCCTCGGGGTCCTAAATGTGCATTTGTGTTTGCACCTTAAAATTTCAAATGCAGAAGTACATGTATATGGGTTAGTTAAAATTCCCTCTTCTCAAATACCACATGATTCAAGTGCCAGAGTCTGGGACAGCTGGAAGGAGAGAGAGGTTGGGAAGATGTTGGTCAAAGGACACCAAAGTCTAGTCAGATAGGAGGAAGAGCTGGGAGCAGTGGCTCACACCTGTCATCCCAGCACTTGGGAGGCCAAGGCAGGTGGACTGCCTGAGCTCATGGGTTAGAAACCAGCCTGAGCCAGAGGGAGACCACATCCCTAAAAATAGTCAGACACCGTGGCAAGCACCTGTAGTCCCAAGTACTCGGGAAGCTGAGGCAAGAGAATCACTTAATCCCAAGAGTGAGAGGTTGCTGTGAGCTATAACGCCACAGTATTCTACCAAGGGCAATAAAGTGAGACTCTGTCTCAAAAAAAAAGAATCCAAGAATCCTGAGGCACCTGTCTGGTCAAGATGGACTAGGCCCATGCATTTGAGAGTCAAGGGATGGGAGGGATTAAACTCTTCAAATACATAGATAAACTGTAAAACCCAGTTTACTTCCCCTCTCTGAACAGAACTGGTTTCTCCTTCCCCCTCTATTCACACACACCACTGCCACTTACCCGGCTTTCTCCCTATCCAGCCTTCCTGGGAACTCGGGATTCCTTCAACCCCCTTAAACGTTGGAAGAATTCATCAACTCGTGCGTCAGAGTTATTGTCGGCTGCCTGTGAGAAGCACAGCAGACCAAGTAAACAGCATGGAAAAAAAAAGAAAATCTTAACTGAAAATCTTAGCATGAGAAAGGTGTGTGCAAAAATGGTCCTGAAGGAGCTCACGAACGAACTAAAGCAAAGGAGCATGGAAGTTTGCCAAGACGTTTTCATGAGGCAAGACGATGTTTGGGGCTGTGTTGTCACTGGTGAAGAAGTATGAATATGCCAACAGGACCCTGAAACAAACCGCCAAAGAGCACAGGGAAGTCAGCCAATTCTCCATGCCCAGAAAAATTTCCATCAGTCCAAATCGAGAGTCAAAATGATGTTGCTAACCTTTTTTGATGTCAGAGGGATTATTCATTAAGAATTTGTACCAAGTAGACAGTTAACCAAGTTTACTATCTGGAGGTGCTGGTAGGATACATGAAAAGGTTAGCCAGGAAGGACTTGAACTCTTCACCAACAACTCATGGATCTTGCATCACAACAATGCACTAGCTCACACAGCACTGTCTGAGACAGAGGTTTTAGCCAGTTAACAAAGAACTGTATTGGAACACCCTTGCTACTCACCTGATCTGGCTCCTGATGATTTTTATATTTACCTGAAGATAAAAGAATATTGAAAATGGGACATTTTGATGACTTTCAGGACATTAAGGGTAGTATGACAATAGCTCTGCTGGCCATTCCACAAAAATGGTTTCAAAATTGCTCTGAAGTGTTGGCCAGGTGCTGGTGCTGGTGCCCAGCTTCCCACAGGGAGTACCTTGAAGGTGACTCTAGTGATACTTGGCAGTGAGCTGAAGTGCTTTTTCTAGGACAAGTTCACAAAGTAAATTGTCAGACCTTGCATTCTGGATGCTAATTTTTTCACTTTGAAAAAAAGCCACAGATATCAAACATAAGAAGGAGAGTCTACCTACAGTCCAGCCCAGTGGTTCTCAACCCTCCTAAGGCCTCCTAATGCCACAACCCTTTTGTACAGTTCCTCAAGTTGTGGTGACCCCCAATCATAAAATTATTTTCGTTGCTACTTCATAACTGTAATTTTGCTGCTGTTACAATTTGTAATGTAAATATCTGATAGGCAGGATGTATTTTCATTGTTACAAAGGGGTCGCGACCTATAGGCTGAGAACCACTGATCTAGCACAAGGCTGTGTAGATCTGAGGTCCAGGCCATGGGGAGAAGCATAGGTAAGCACTCAGAATGCTCAACATCACTCTGCACATTTGTGGTTTTCTTAGCATATGCAAGCTGAAAGATATTTTTTTTTTGTTTGCTTGAGACAGAGTCTTACTTTGTTGCCCTGGATAAAGTGCTGTGTCTTCACAGCTGCCATCCTTGGTATATGTGGCTGGCGCCCTACCCACTGAGCCACAGGCACCACCCAAGCTGAAAGATTTTGATGTCACCACAATGAACACAATGTTTTAGATTTTCATTACTTGAATATATGTTTCAGAGATAGTAAAATAATTAAAGATGATATTCCTCTCTCAGTTGAATTTTTGCTTAACAAAATGAATGATAATAGTGGGTATTTATCTGACAATAAAGGTTTCTGCATTTTTCACTCAAATTGAGCATTCCTCTCATTTGGGTGTCTTCTCTTTTTTGCAACATACACCCTTATGAGCTCCCTATTTCTACCCTTTTCCTGAATACTCACAAATTAATGTTGACTACATGGTGGAAACTCGTTCCAGAAAGTTTGAAATACCAAACACCTTACACAAGCCTTAATCTCCTGCATTACCATCACAATCAAACAATTATCTCAATATACTTTACATGCTTTCTGTAGATCTTTTCAAATATATACTAAATAGTTTCATTATGCCGCTGCTTTCAAATCACAAAATTAGGCAGCATTTTGCAATGTTACCTATGGGCCTTATTTTTCTGCTTTGATTCTGAAGAATAAATTCAAAACAGATATTTGAATCATCAGATTACTCTAATTGTCATGGGGGGGAAAGAAAATCAGGATGGGTTGGGTCTACAAGTATACACTGCAGACATTTAAACTGATTCTATGGTTCCAAGGTTCTCCCCCCCGCCCCCGTTTTTTTTAATCAATCATCACATAATTTGTTTCAAAATTGCTTTGGGTAAAAATGCCTCCTTTTAAGTCTTGGCAGGATGTAGCCAGGGTAAGAGAGCCAAACAGGGTCTGGGACTTGGAGTCACATCACAGTAAGACAGTGGCCTCAACTCAGGTGATGTCAGATAAAGCTGATATCCAAGCTCCCTGCCTAAGGAAGGCTGCAATCATCTCAGTTACATCTGTCACAGGATAAGCTGGAAAAGTAAAACTGTAACAGCGCCTACCTTGCTATTGTGAGAAGAGGGTGATTTGAGTGTGACGCTCTTAGTATCTCACACCTGATCAAGTTGAAGTAACACTCCTTATGATGACAATGATGATTTATATGGCATAATCATCCCGCTTGTCAGATGAGGGATTTCAATCTGAGATCTTTTGATTTGCAAGCTCTTACTCTTACCAAAACATCCTGCCTCCTCTTGATTAACAATGTATATCATATGTGTTAGTGACGTGTGTATGTGTGTAAATATGTGCTTGTGTCATACAGAATGTCCTCACACTAAATTTCTCTCCTCTCCTATCCTACTTATAGACAAAGTTGACATTTATGCCTGAAGATCTATGATTTCTTTCTGTTAATCTCCTTTACATGCTACCTGCAGCTCTACTATTTACCAAGCACTGTTCTGAACATTTCACATGTAATAAAGCTCATTTAATCCTCACAGCAGCTCCAGGAAGAAAGGAGTTCCATTACTGGCAGTGTATTTCAGACATGAGAAAACAGGGCCTCAGAGAACTGGGTACCTAGCCAAGGTCACACTGAGAAATAGGGCAGCCGGCTCCAGAGTTTCTGCTCCTCCTTCCGTCCCCATGGCCTCTGTATGATATTAGTAAACACACAAGTTCACAGTTTGGAAGTGAACCTGAATGTGAGGCTCCTTTCTGTGGTTCCTACTAACACAACCACCAGGCAGTCACTCGCATCCACAATCTGCTGAGTACCTCCTCTGAGTGGGCACTATAGTCAGTGATTTAGAAGAAATCAGGCAAGATCTGAGCTGTGGAAGACTTTTTGCATTTAGGAAATAAAGCAACTTGAGTCTTATAACAGTAACGACCTGTGGCAGGAACGCCAAGGGTCAGGAGAAGGTTATAAAATTAAGTACAACAGGAATTCTGAGAAAAAAAAAGAGACATTACTTTGCTTGAGTGCTTGGGGGGATTTTGCTTTTGTTTTAACCAGTTTCAGGATGGAGAATTTACTCAAGCTCTCATTAGTCAAGAAAAGAAATGCCACCCGTGGTTTAAAGTTAAATTATATCTATTCATTGTCCTTGATTGTCTGAACCAAGTGGACGGCTTATTGCTGTGTGTTCACTATTCCAGATCAGAGGCAGAAGCTGGTTGATGGTGGTGCAGAGAAGACCAGGGCCACTTCACTCTGAGCTAAGTTCATAGATCTTTAAATTATTCAGATGAAACTTCTTTTAACAAAGTATTGTATTTTAAATCTAGCATATAAAGGACTATGAAGGTAAAGCCGATTTCCTGTAGATTCAGGGATTCTGAATTATGGAAAATTTAGAATTTTAGGGATCCCTGTTGTGCTCTTTCAAATAAACAGGATTCAAATGCGGAAATATGGGAACAGCCCCAGGTCTGTAGGAGTTAGTTTCGCTGAGTTCCAACTAAATGCAATATCATTATTATCACTATTTTAATAACTAAAATATACTGAGCCGCTATCATGAGTCGCACGCTTTGTAAGACCCAGTACAATGCTTAACGTTCGGGAAGAAGGCAGGCTACTGAGCTCAGTGGTCCACCCCAGGGCTTGGATGGGTGAGTCAATTGAGAAACAACCCCACATCTACCGGGGTCCAGACTGAAAATCTTAACTTCTGTAAGCAGCAGCAGCCCAGGATGTTACAAAAGTGAAGGTAGGTGGTGAAAGGTAACTCCCAAGAAGTAGCCCGATGTCCCTCCAAACAGAATGACCGCCCTAACTGCCATTCCTCGGATTCTGTACTTGGCACCCAACTGCCACGAAGCCAATGTTGCTAACTGCCTATTTATAGTTTCTTTCTTTTTGTTCCAGTGTAACAGAGAGAAATTTTATTTAAGAACAAAGAGAGCAGCTCTAAAGAGTTGGAAGAGGGTCCCTCTCATAAGGGAGAAGAAGTGAGAGAGAGAACTAGTTGTCTGTCTTCTTGGTCGCCTGGCATTTGAAGGCCTCATAGCTCCGGGGTGAGGCTGCCCTCTCCCCAGGGACAGCTAATTCTTGAAGGTAAACACAACTTGCATATGAGCACCCCTTTCACATACAAGCCACCCCACCATGAGTCTGTACCCCCACGCCTCTTCCTAGCTAACTCTCACCCACCGAGCTGACGTCGCCGGTCCCTGCTCACTCAAGGCAGGAGCCATGCAACTAGAAACCACCCCTGCAGGCCAGAGCCCACCAACGTTATTCAAACTGGCCCCTCCTAAGCTATTCACCTGCCCTGCCTTGCTTTTCGTTGCAGGAACCCTACTAAGGCACTTACAGTTAATTTCCTCACTTCTCGCTTCTGCCAAACCCCAAGCTTCTTCCTGCAGCCCTGTGTGACATGGTGCCACCTCCTTCTCTCGGGAAATGAAACACAAACCTTCTGTGAATAGTGGGGGCCTCTCTGTGGCACCCCTCAGTCCCCGCCATAAATTAAAATCCCGAGGGTATACATTCAGAACAATAACACGGGGAAAGCTGAATGAGTTCATTGCCAAATAATATAATAGAAAATCTTATCTCAGGTGAGGTGGCCAGGAGAAAATACAACCGTGGAAAACAACCTCTTAGGTCTGTGTGACGTAACACACGTAAGCACGTGCTGTGTGCACACACGTGTGTGTTATGGTGTATTTAAAAAGAACAATGTTAGTTAGCAGAAGTATTCAAACGATTTTTTTTGTACATTTATTAATATTTTTGTGGATGACTATTTTCTTTTTTTTTTTTTTTGAGACAGAGCCTCAAACTGTCACCCTGGATAGAGTGCTGTGGCATCACAGCTCACAGCAACCTCCAATTCCTGGGCTCAAGAGAGTCTCTTGCCTCTGCTGGAACTACAGGCACCTGCCACAATGCCCGGCCATTTTTTGGTTGCAGCCATCATTGTTGTTTGGCAGGCCCGGGCTGGGTTCGAACCCACCAGCTCAGGTATACGTGGCTGGCACCTTAACCCATTGAGCCACAGGCGCTGAGCCAGGATGACTGTTTTCTAAATAAACTTTCTACTTTGGGATAATTTTATACTTTCAGATGTATTGTAAAGATGGCGTAGTGAGTTCCTTGCACCCTTGATCCAGATTCTCCTGTTGTTAATACGTTTCATAACTGTGCTACACTTATGAAAACTGAGAAATCAACTCTGAGATGCCGTTATTAACTAAACTCCAGCTTTATTCATATCTTACCAGGTTTCTGACAAGCATGCCTTTTCCATCCCAAGAGCTAACCCAGGATCCCACTTTCCACCTAGTGTGAATGATTTTTAGGGTCAGATGGATAGTTATAGGTTGGTTATTAAGGAAGCAGGACACTTTCTGCCTGTAGGAGAAAGGAGGGGAGAGGGGAAGGATGTTTTCCTCCAGATAAAACCGGCTAATAGTCTTTAAACAGTGAAGCATCTCTGCACACAATTCATGCTTTGTTCTTCCTCTTCAAGGTAAACCAGACATTTGGTGTGGCGGAGGAAGCCACAGATGACAATGGCATCTGAAGAAGAATAACAGGCCTTGACCTGCCAGAGGGGCAGCTCAAATTAAAGGGAAAAATGTGATACTGAGAATTTTATACATCTCCAGCAAAGAAATAAGATCCAAACTTAATTTACCATCTTCCTCCTCCATTTTAGGCCCTGGTGGGGTACATCCATTATCAAAATAATCAGGTAAGGCCCAGTACATTTGCTCACACCTGTAATCTCAGCCCTCTGAGAGGCTGAGGCAGGTGGATCGCTTGAGCTTAGGAGTTCGAGACCAGCCTGAGCAAGAGTGAGACTCCCCCACCCTATCTCTGCTAAAAATAGAAAAATTAGCTGGGAATCATGGTAGGTGCCCATAGTTCCAGCTACTCAGGAGGCTGAGGCAAGATGATCTTTTGAGACCAGGAGTTTGAGGTTGCTGTGACCTGTATGAGGCCACAGCACTCTACCCAGGGTGAAAGAGAGAGAGGAGAGAGGGAGAGAGGGAGAGAGAAAGAGAAAGAGAGAGAGAGGAAAGAAAGGAGAAAAAAAAGGTAACAATCAGGTAAGGCAGGTTTTTACATGCAGTGCATAGACTGGAAAATGCACATTCAAGAACGTTATGTGATCTTATCCAAACCACATAGCTTATAAGAAAGCTGATTGAAAATTCACATCTTCATCACCATCATCATCATCTCTAGAGCTTAGTTAGCAATCACTTATCACTTACTTATCAGGTCAAGTACTCTGTGACCATTTATACGTTTTCTAACTTCATTTTCCCAACAACCCACGATGTGGGCCCCACAATTATTTATTTACCATGGAAATGAGAAAGGCCAAGTTCTCAGAAATGATACTGGAAAGACTGGTCACCTTTTCTGAGTTTTTGCCTTCTCTGTATGGTGCTAAACAGTCTGCATAAATTATCTCACTTAAATTTTAAAACATTCCAGTGAGGTAGGTGCTATAATTTACCTACCTTGCCCCACATAGATTAGGAAATGCACATTCACAGATGTCAGGGAATTTGCACAAGATCACAGCTTTGTCAATGGGCAAGGCTGACTTTTGCACCTCAAGTTATCCTACCTTATTTATTGTCTTGGATTACAATTCCCATACGTTTCAGAAACCTTGACGTTGAGGACATTCAATAAGCAACTGTGCCTCCCTATCCATCCAAATAAATAAATTATTGTACAATGCAAGACAGCAAACTGACCACACTTTCCATTACAATTCCTTTCTCACAATCCAAATAATATATATGTATATAATTTTCACTCTCAACCAAAGTAGAGACTTCAAGAAGCAATTTCTTAAAGGAAAGAGCCAGAAGACATCAGCCTGAAGCGATGCCAAATAGCCAGAGCTCAAAGTGGGCGGGGGAGGGAGGGTCCTCTGAGATTTAACTAAACAGAATTCTGCATCAGAGGAGAAAACAAGATTGGAGTTTGGGCAGGAAAGTGGGAACAAGGGTGTGATGTTGGGTCTGTCTCTGGGGTCTGCACTGAGGTTTACTGGCACTACGTCTGCTGCTCTCAGGGAGCTGGACAGTAGTGGGCAACAGCATTCCTTTGGTGCAGGGGACCTCAAACTACGGCCCGTGTGCCACATGCATTGGTGTGAATTGTGTTTGTTCCCGTTTTGTTTTTTACTTCAAAATAAGAAATGTGCAGTGTGCATAGGAATTTGTTCATAGTTTGTTTTTTTAAAACTAGAGTCCGGCCCTCCAATGGTCTGAGGGACAGTGAATTGTCCCCCTTTTTAAAAAGTTTGAGGACACCTGCTTTGAGTACTACTATTCACCAACAACAGTGAAGGATTGGCCACAGTCAGCTCCTGATGTGGGCAGAAGAAAGATAAAGTCATTTTCCCCAGATTTATTAGTCTGCCACATAAAGAGATGAAGATGAAAAAATAATCATCATCATCAAAGAAATAATAAAAAAAAAAAATACCAGAATTGAAGGAAGGCTTAAATTTTTTAATTGAAAAGAGTTCACAGAATCCTGGGCAGAGCTATGTATAAAAGTGTTCATCTGCGCCGACATTTTAATTGTTTTTAATCCTGGGGACAAAAACAGAATGTTCAAAATCCTTCTACAATGGAGGACTAATGTTAACTATCCACCTTTAACACTAAACGCGAGGAGATAATAAGTGTAGAATATAAATGTCTTAACACAGTAACTAAGAAAATGAGGTGAAGGCTATGTTAACCAGTTTGATGAAAGTATTTCAAATTGTATATAAAACCAGCACATTGTACCCCATCATTGCATTAATGTACACAGCTATGATTTAATAAAAACATCAAAATAAAAAAGAATTTAGAGAAAAGCATGTGCTCCAAGAATTTTATACAGAATCTGAATGTCAGAATAATGAAAGACGTATTTAGGCAGGCAATGAATCAAAAAGTATATCTACATATGACCTCGTAACAAAGGTTCTCTAAAAAACCGATGAGCCTCTGTGGAAACCTACAGCTTGGAGAATGGAACGCTGTGGTCTCAATTTTGGGGTAAGCCCTAATTGTGGGATAATGTACATGTGACTTGGGGCCTTCCAGTAAACCTAGAAGTCTTCTGATTTGGTGAAGGTGTTAGTTAGGAGACACGGGGACCACACCTTGTATTTCCTTATTCCTTCTTTCTTTCTATGTTGATTTGAGTAGTTCTGACCCTTTGACATGCAGAAACCACTTGAGTTTCCACCCAAGGAGATTCACAATTGCCTTCCCAAGAAATAGGAAATTTCCAGTCATTATTCCCCTGTATTCTTTTTTTTTTTTTTTTTTTTTTTATGGTTGGGGATCACCACAACATGGGAACTGTATTTTTTTTTTTTTTTTTTTGAGACAGAGCCTCAACCTGTCACCCTGGATAGAGTGCTGTAGCATCACCGCTCACAGCAACCTCCAATTCCTGGGCTCAGGCTAGTCTCTTGCCTCCACCTCCCAAGTAGCTGGGATCACAGGCACCCGACACAACGCCTGGCCAGTTTTTTGGTTGCAGCCGTCATTGTTGTTTGGTGGGCCTGGGCTGGATTCGAACCCGCCAGCTCAGGTGTACGTGGCTGGCATCTTAGCCCGTTGAGCCACAGGCGCCGAGCCATTCCCCTGTATTCTTAAGCCAAGTACAACAGTTTGCAAGACAGAAAAACAAAACAAGTATTCATCTACTGGAGTAGAATGAGGTTAGGCAGTTAGGACACAGAACTTAGAGAGATTCTCTCTCCAGGATCATGCAAGAATAAGGTTGGGACCCTGAGCGCCTGAATAAATTTTGTGCCCCGAGTACCTCACTGGCCTCATCCTATTTTTAACCCTGATTATTAGCTTTGCTGATGAAATCAAGGATTAATGCTAGGGTACCTGTCAGATCTATTAGTATAGAGTATAAATACCTTAACACAGTAACGAAGTGAATGAGATGAGGTATATACTAACCAGTGTAATGTAAGCGTTCCTAATTCTATATGAAATCAGCACATTGTACCCCATAAATATATACATAATGTATACATAATCCGAATGTATTTAAAAAATGATAATGTTTGTTGTAGTAAAGTTTGGAAAGTTTCCAAAAGTCTAGAAGCAGCTTAAAGGAACCTGAACAAGGTGTTTTCTAAATAAATTATAATTGATCCATATAGGCGAACACCCACTCTCCGTGTACTGACTTAAAAAGGCATCCACGATATATTATTATTATTATAAGTGAAAGGTCATACAATAGGACACTGCTTTATATTACAATCATGCACCACCTAATGATGTTTGGATCAATGATGGATTGCATATACCACAGTGGTCCTATAAAATTATAATGAAGCTGGAAAAGTCTTATCACTTACTGATGTAGTAGCTATTATAACACTGAGGTGCAATTACTTATCTTTCTTTTTTTTATTTTTTTGAGACAGTTTCTTTCCGTCACTCTGGCTAGACAGCAGTAGCATGATCTTGGCTTACTACAACCTCAGACTCCTGGGCTCCAGTGCCTCAGTCTCCCTGGTACCTGGGACTCAAGGCAGGTGCCACCACACCTAGCCGTTCTTTGTAGAGACAGTGTCTCACCACTGCCCTAGAGGGGGAGTCTCCAGCCTTGGCCTGTCAAAGTGCTAGGATAACAGGCATGAGCCACCACACCTCGCCTTTACCTGTTTATAAACTGAGTAGCCTCAGTGCATATATTTATCAAGTCTAAGCAGCATACGGTGATGCCCTAGAAGTCCACATTCACCCAGAGCCACAGTTAGTCCCACAAGCTCCATTTGTAGTAAGTGCCCTATACAGGATATATAATTTTTTTAATCTTTTAAACTATACTTCTACTTCACATTTTCTATGTCTAAATACAGAAACATTTAGAATTGTGTTTACTCTTCTACAGGATTTAGCACGGTGACACACTGTACCAGTTGGTGGCCTGGGAGCCATAGGCGATCCCACACAGCCCACGTGTGTACTCGGCTGTACCATCTAGGTTCATATAACCTCATGCCACGATGTTCACACAATGACAAAGTCACCCCATGACGCATTTCCCAGAACGTATTTTTCATCAAGCAACGTGTGACTGCATTTTGTATGTAGAAAAAAATTAGAGATGCATTGAATTATTGGCATAGTATGTCCTCAAACCATTAAAATTCAGTTTTATTCATTCACATGCTCATTAAATTCCATCATGTATAATTATACCCATCTTTTAATAACAGGTCTGAGTGACTAAAGAAAAGATACATTTTTATTATCTCTCACAAACACAAAGGGTAGAAACCAGAGTTCCTATGGAAGTGTCCAAATGTCACCAAAATTCTAGGCTCCTTCTACCTTTGTTCTCTGTCAATTTTAGGTGACTTCTATGTCTTTGCTTTTCACATGCTGCAAGACAGCCACTGCCTCTTACCTATGACATTCTTTTTCCAGACTGGAAAATTAGAACCACAAAGAAGAGGGCACATTTATTAGCTAAGTCGGTGGTAGCCATTTAAAAGCTGAAAACTCCACCCCAATCTCCATTTATATCTCATGGTCCAATTCTATCTGCAAGGGAGGCTGGGAAATGTAGTTTTCAGGTTTGAAAAACTGCTGGTCAAGGATAGAAGGGCCCCCAGAAAGAAGAAAGATGCCCACTGGACGCCACCACGGTTCGGGAACGGCAGAGACCTTTCTGTGCTGAACTTGTGCCGCTTTCATATCTCCAAGATGATAAAAATCATTTCCATTTTGGAAAATACAAAGCACAGAAACTTGAAGATAGGTTATAAAAAACCCCGTTGATAGGGGAAAAGACCTTGAAATGATCATTTCTCTTTGTGGTAATTGAAAGCACTGGAGCCACAGCTCTGCCCAGCTGTCCTCCTTCCCAACACTGGTATCTTACAAGGTCCCAGGGTCTCCAAGTCACCATAAACTACCATCACTGGAGAGCTCTGGAGTAATCCTGGAGAATTGATGGTGGTTGAAATTGAGGGCAGAGCCTTTGGGCAGCCAAGGAACAGAAGTTCTCAGAGGAGACTCAAGGGCCCGGGACTATTTTCTGCAAAAGGCAGGTAAGCTATGAGAACACTTACCTTGAAACATCTCAAGGTAATATATCTCAATATATTACCTGGAAATAGGATTTCTTGGCTTAAAAAGTTTGGCAAAATCCTGAGTTAACAAAGCTAAACTACGCATTTTCTGCTGAACTTCTTGGAGACCCTACTATCCTAATTATGGAAACTCTGATGCTGTCGAGGCGGGGTACACTGCTTTTCACGTTTCCCTACAGCACTCCTTTTTTTAATATCACAGTTTTCAAGATACTCTGGGAGATTAGATACTGAAACTAATATAGGTGTGTTCTTACATTTAAAGAAAAATTACTTTTACATCAGGCATCACACAAAAGCATAATACAAGAAATCATGATGAGTGTAAGAATTACAAACTAGATGATGCTACAAAGCCCAGGTGATCACCTGGGAAAGGCCAAGTCCTTTGAGTTTGTATCAGTTCAAGTTTAAAGCCATGGCTGACACTGCTTGTTATGGTGTAACCTTAACCAAGTCCCTTAACTTTCTGAGCCTTCAATGTCTCAGCTCTAAGCTTAGAGAACTACCCACCAATATACATTTATATTCCTTAAAGAATAAATAAAATTCAATATGCAGGTACCCTAGCATAGGTCCTAGCTCATGGATGGTTCTTCTTTCTTCTTCCATGTGGGTAAAACAGATGGCTGTTCACATCCTGGATCCTGGAGCTCTTCTGAGTATCAGCACTCTCATCTTCAAAACACGGGTAAAATACTCACGGAGAGTGTGGCCTAAAAAACGTAGGAGACAATCTGTGTAGCTCCTTATTCGTGCTCTATTAGTCCAAGTGCAAAGCCATCTTCTCTGTGTTCTACAAGGCCTGGATCTTCACTTAGTATTTGTTAAACTTAACCGAATCACTTATAATCTATAATTATAATTTAGGACTTCCCTCCACCCACAAATGGCTCTGATACTTTGGTCAATTGGAGTTTAATGAATGGAGTTTTATGACCCAGTAACTTACAGTCCTTAATATTACATCCTAAACCACCCCCAGGATAGAAGTGATTTAACCTACCCACCACTTTTTCCAAGCTTTACTCAAAACCCAAAGTGTTGTAATTGTCAGCAAAATCACATTTACTTACCCATTTCTCGGTACATTGAGACATTCAAAACTCACTGAATTCAATAATCATTTGAGGCTTCTTTTTTTTTTTCTTTTTCTATATAATCCCGCTGCTGTCACACTGTCTTCTTCATATTTAAAGATGAAAAATTCCTGCTTTTAATTCATTTTTTTTCCGTGTGATCAATTCTTCCTTCTATAGAACAGTCATTTTTTTTTCTAGTTCTGTAGTTATATAAACTAAAACTCCTTATAAGTTTATAGGATTTATTTCCATTCATTTCCATTTTAAGGGACTGGGAACAGGAAAGCTGTGTCATCAACCAACTGTCAGAGTGTGAGGCTGAGACGACCATGTGGCCTGTCCCCAAAATTTCAAGGAAGAT
Organism: Arctocebus calabarensis; assembly: GCA_963573935.1. Lineage (NCBI taxonomy): Eukaryota > Metazoa > Chordata > Mammalia > Primates > Lorisidae > Arctocebus > Arctocebus calabarensis. The sequence goes on from CAUYON010149633.1 coordinate 32,330, forward strand.
GGAAAATAAGGACAAAAAGGCATCACCAGATAAGCCAAAGAGAGCTTCACAATCCCTATCTTACTTCCCTGACATAATTCAGTGGGTCTCAACTGGCCTGGGATAACCTCACTGGAACATTATGGAACACAAAGGGACATTTCTTTTGGTTATCACAGTGGCTGGAGGATGACATAAGGCACAACCAATTTGCAGGGTGGAGTCCGGGGACAGTAAACATCTCCGTTGCAAACAGGGTGCACCTGTACTCTCAGTACTTTTGAAATGTCCTCATGGATATCCACATAGGTGACCAATTTGTTCACAATCTTTTAAGCTTAGACCCTAAGTGCATTTCACGTAGAAACCTAAAGTATCTTTTTTCACATTCAAATTTCCAGAAGCCCAATCTCTGAGTCAATTGACAGATGCTCTTTTACTCCGTTTGGTTGTGAATTTTACTGAGTTTTCCATTCACTGTTTTGGAAAGTTCCAGTATTTTCCAAATACAACAACCATCACAACATATTTGTTTTAGTATGCATTTAGAGTTGTACAGATGTATTTGGACAGGAAATGCTATAATTAAGCCTTTAGATCTCCTAGCGTGGTCAGGCCTAAATAGTCACATAGGGAAGTACATGTTATTTTGGAATAAATTGCTGTAGTTTTCTATTTCCTTTATATTATAATTGGGACATTATACTTTTAAATTATATGATAAAAAGTTTATATTGTCCGAGTTTCAATTTATAAAAGGAAAAGATGTATCATGAAGTATTTGTTACAAAATATTGGTTTGAATAGAATTAAGAGCTGCTGATATAGTAAAGAAGTAATAGTGAATATTAAGTAATAATTATAATTATCACTTCATAATAAGTGAATGTTAATAACTAATAGTGAATATTAATAAGAGCCTTCACATGCCTTGCCTTTCCACCTTCTTCCCTCATAACCTCAGACACACCTGAGCTGAGGTTAGAGCAGAATGTTTATTTGTGAGTTCTCACTGACTCAAAAAATAAGACATTTTCTTGGGACTACACTACGTGGTGCTGTCAATCAGGGAAGCATCAATTTAACACAAGTTCATCAAACACATACTGAGTGCAAGGCACAGGTCTGAGCAGCGAACCCAACCCGCCTTCCTCGCCTTCAGATCTGTCTAATTATGGCCAAACTAGTCCTTGGAAGGTCTCATTACAAACCGTGGTAATGAGATGATAGGGGCTCAGCTCTGCCTTCCAAATCGGACACTGAGTTCATTCTCACTGCAACAAAGTCACGCAAAGTCTCGCTAAAACACTTTTATTTTACTTATCTTATTTAAATTTATTTTATCTTGCTGACCCATGTTTATGCGCTCTCTTGCCAAAAAGCGTTTGTATTTATTTCTAAAACACGTTTCATTTTGCTGTTGCTGTTGTTGTTTCCAGGAGAGCTCTATTCATGCACGGCAACCTAATAAATATTTTTGATTTGGAATAGCCTTCAGGAGGTAAAACATAACCAGATTGCAAACCCAAAGTACTAAGAAAGTTTGAAGACATTGGAGATCATTTGGTAAGTTGTTGATAACTATATTGTTGGAAAGACTGGTGAGCTAAGAGCGCATATTTAAGGAGAAAGACTGCAGAGGCGGGATATCTCAGGCTCTGACCTAACACTGGAATGCAATCCTTATCTTCATAGAACACTCCTTGAAATCAAGAGAAATTCTGCTGATTTCAGGAGACAAGAGTCTGTGTCCAACACAATACGTGTGCTATAGGTGGCCTGCATCTCACAGGACCCCAGGCCACACAATTCCACTGTACAGTCAGGCACCCCACTCAGGGGAATAGGTTTATTCTTCCTCTTCTCCCATGAGCCTGAGGATGCAGATTCTTTTTTGAGGGAAACAGCAAAACTGTACAAATTCAAGCTTTAGACACAAGGACTCCATCCACACATAAGTCAGACCTAGATATGATTAACAAGCAAAATAAGGATTCCCTCTAGTACCATCTTGCAAAAGGTCCAATATTAACATACAAAACGATGCCTCCTGACCTCCTGTCTAAAACAGCTGCCACTGTGACACCACTGTCATAAACTTCACACTTCTCTGGGATGATACTTTCCAGGCTCAATTTTGATATTAAAGGTATGTCTGTGGTCTCCATGTGTCCCCATCCAGGAAAGTGAAGTCTCTGACAACATAGATTTTTTTTTTTTTTTTGAGACAGAGTCTCACTTTGTTACCCTAGGTAGAGTGCTGTAGCATCACAGCTCACAGCAACTTCAAACTCTGGGGCTTAGCGATTCTCTTACCTCAGCCTCCCAAGTAGCTGGGACTACAGGGGGCCGCCACAACACCTGGCTATTTTTAGATACCAGGTCTCACTCTAGCTTAGGCTGGTCTCCAACCTGTGAGCAATCCACCTGACTCGGCCTCCCAGAGAGCTGGGATTCCAGGCGTGAGCCACCACACCTGGCTGACAGCACAGATTTTATCTTTTCTGTGTCCTCAATGCCAGCCCACAGTGCTTCATTTCAAACAATAAGCATTTGGTAAATAAATGACATGACACCCTCTTACAGTAACTTTAACCTAAAGGTCAATTATAAAGTACACCAGATAAATAAAAGAATTTGTGGCACTGTTAAATGCTGTGAGCGAATCTTCTGAGATGGATAGCCTCATCACCTGTGGAAGGCCGGTTACTATTAGGGCGCCTAATGCCCATGACTGTTTTTAATAGAAACTTTCCAGATTAAAAGCATCATTTTCCCTTCAACCTCCCCTCTGGATTCTGTTGCTAGGAACTGGAGTTCTCAGCAGCGAATAATCCCCAAACTGAGCATCTTCTGAGAATGATCTTGGATGCCAGGCTGCCTCAGAGATGTCATGACTATTCATTAGGAGAATGCATGGGAGGGCAGACAAGGTCCCTGGTTTAATTAGAAAATCCCCACTTTGCCTGATGCCGATCTTGAAAGTGGGAACTGGTGCTTGGGGTGGAGCCAGTTACAAATGGGGCGGTTACTATGTCTGTTTGCATTCAGATGGGGAAAGTGTCTCAAGGAGGAAAGTGACCCTTTGAATATTTTTGTTTATATTAAAATCTGTCCTAGAAATCACCTTGCTATACATTCACCTAACATAAAACCCTTGGAAATTGATTAGTTTATCTAATACATACATATAAGACTTTAAAAATACCTAAGTGTTTTCAAAGCACTGATAAAAAATGGCCAGCTGGCATTTTCGTGGCTTTGCTTAATTTATACTTGGAGTTAAGACAGTTTATGAATTTAATTAATAAAATGACTCTATTTGAAAACACAAATAGTAAGAACAAAACAGTGTATCCAGAAAGGTAAATGTTTTATTATAAGAGGAGGATATTCAATTATGGTTTGGGTACAAGAATTAAAAGAAAGTTCTGTGCAAAAGGAAAAACATCTAATTTGATGAAAATATTTTATTAGAAGGGGACATTGTATTTAAAATTTGAAGTAGGTGTTCCTATGGCGTAAAGTGAATTATAGTCAAGCATCATAATTTTGAACTAATTGGAGTCCAGGTAAATTACAAAACAATTTCAATGGAAAGCAATTTCAATGCTCTCAAATACCTTAATAAACAGATAAGATACTTCCTGGCAAAATTCCTTTACATAGCATAGCTAATTCTCTTTGAAGGGAAGGCACACGTAAATTGTTAGTCTAGCCAAAGCTGGATCATTATGAACTCCAAATTAATGAATTATGACCACATCAGTTTTTACTGTGTATTCAAAGTTCCCATTATCTTTAAGTAAGGCTCATAAGAGAGGAAAAAAAAATCAATGTTTAGTACACACTGCCTTCAAACTATTTCTGTCAGAATACAAAATCAGCAAACTCTACTTTCCTGCTATGTTTAAATTACAATCTGGTGTTTGGAATATTTTGTGGCTAATATCAACATATGTATAATATTTTTGGTGTCCTGATATGTATATAAATATGTGTATTTCTGCAATATATTTTCCTTAAATATATGAGTTTAAAGATTACACATCAGTACTGTTCAAGTTTTTAGTATTACCTGCCTTCATAGGATAAACTTACCCAAATTGGGTCCCTACTTGCGAAATTGAGCAGTAACAAGTGAGCAGTTGAATGAACTACCTCTAGAATCTTTTCTTTGATTGACCAATTAATTGCACAGGGGAAGATTGCTCCCTGGTAACCCTGGATGCATCGTCTCTGAAATGCCTGTTCAGTTTGCACACTGGGTGGGGAGCTGCAGAACTAAGCTTCCTTCCTTGAGGATTCTGCTGAAAATAGGACACTGGATAAACCCCAGCAAACTATAAATCTGCTAAATGTTCACCGTCTCTGTGAAGATGGAATGATTCTGCCCAGAGAAGCTTTGGAAAATAATGTATTGATTTCTGATGATAATTTATTGCTCTTTGCAATTAACAGAGCTTATAATGTGGTTTTAAATTATGGCCCTTCCTTTTCTACTCCTGGTCTTTGGAATATGAAATCAGAGAACCAGGAAGCATCACGGGGGTCACCTCCAAAATACACAAATTTAGACAAAGTTATTTTTAGTTATAAATATTCTAGTCTCCCTAAGTCTTTTTTAGTAGAGTCGTTTTAATTGGTACACCATTAACTAAATGTTAAAAACTAAACTGAAATGCCTCTAGGTCTATTTAAAACAAAACAGAGCAGTCGAGTCTTTAAAATCCACTCTCTCCAGAACACTGGACACCACAGTCATCCAAGTGGGGTTCCATAGATTTTCGTTGTTCTGACGGGGTCAAAAGGACTTATTTCTGAGATCTCCTGTTTACCCATCTCTACAGGCAACCAAAAAGTAGAAATCATTGTCCTCCATTATCTGAGATCATACAGAAGAGGAACTATTCTCCCAGACACATTTTTTTTTCCCTTGCTGTTTTAGGGAGGGTTCCTTAGGAGCAAATCGTGAGTCAGAGATGCAGGAAACAGTTGATTTATTGAGAAAAATATGAAAAGATGAGCATGCCTTTTTCCTCCTTTGGATTTACAGTGGGAGCACTTTGGGGCGTCCCTTTCACTGTTACTTCAAACCTGAACACCTAATCGATACGGAAAAGGACAGAAGCAATAGTGGGGAGAGACCTGCCCCTGAAATTACTGGAGTCTGTGGACTAACCCACCCTGAAAACCAGCTCTAATTTGGAATGTCTTCATTATACAAACAAATAATCAGAGTTTCTCTTTCCTGCTTAAGTCAATTAGGGATTTCTATCACTGATAGAAGAGTTTTAACTAGTAGAGTTATCAAGCTAACATTTTGAAGATACCAGAACAAAAAAGATTGAGGAGTCTTTGAAAGTTCTGTGATCCTAGGCTCATTTCCTTCCTGGAAAATCCTAGCTCTGTGCTCCCATTTTTTTTTTTTTTTTGTAATAAAGCCACATGTTCCTTGATTATGTATTACCAGTAATGTATTCCTATTTATGTACATAAATATCTTAGAAAAGAGCAAAGCTTTAAAAGAAACCAAATTATAAGTACCATGTCTTCAGAAGACAAGGCATTAAAAGCAAGTTAACTTATGGAAGTCTTTAAGCAAACAAAAGTTGGGAAGTTAAATGCGACCCAAAGTTATGTTTCCTTTTATGCATACAACTTTTGTAATGAATTGTTTCAAATGCGGCATATAATATCAAATTCGCTGCAGTCCACATGCTTCCTAATTATTTTAGACATGGACCATTTCAGTTTGGGCTAGACATTAACAGTTTATGGTTTTGCTTTAAAATTTACATTCCCTATAAGTAAAACTGGAAGTGAATGATTCTTGATGTGGTCTTTATATTGATAATTGTTTATGAACAAAGAAAAAAGAAAAAGATGAAACTACCCATAAAATAAATAACAATCACACACACTAACTCTCATAGATATACCCAATATTAGTAATCCACAGTCAATTAAGACAGAGATAAAACCGGATGCAAATTTCATGACAATTCCCCATGCTCTGATAAGGAGGTCCAATCTTTTCTCACCTGGGTATCATAAGGCAAATCATCATGTTACTTGAGATTTAATTGTGATTATATTTCTTAAAGTAATGAAAAAAAACCTTGGTCACTAATTATTGATAACTCTCAAAACTGATGTCAGCATACCGGCTATCAATAGGACAGGACTGAGAACTGCCAACTTAGAGACTTTAAGAGAAAAATTAAAAGTCTTTCCCCAAGTTTCAAAACCAATTTTTGAAAGACATCAAATCAGAACCTATCACTGGACGTCTTTCACTCCCACCCTGCTTCTCTCAATGGAATTTTCCACCCTCCTATTTTGAGGACACATGGTCAGTCCCACCTATTTAACTTCTCAGGCATGTGAATCTTGTGTCTCTCCTCCCCCAATTTCTGAGAAAGCAAAACCAACTTTTCCAAACGTGGACCCAGGTCTTTATTTCATTGTTAGTCTCCTGGAATTTTTTACTATTGTAATTTTTTACTATTGTTTATACTCCAGTCTGGTCTTGGGTAGCTAAATAGACAGGCAAAAAGCTGATCAACAGTTTGAAATAGAACCGTACAACATTATTGACAAATACATAAATAACATGTCTAGCTGCTGAACAATTTTCCATCACAAGGAACAGCCATCATTTATTTAATCACTTCTCTATTGTTGGGCATCATTTAAAAATCTTTTCATGCAAATCTTGAAATGAATGTGCCTGTACTTAAATGTCTATGAATACCACTAATTAGCTACCTGGGATATATTCTTAGATGTGGAAATACTATGCAAAATAATAATAATAACTTTTTCAAAGACAAACTCCCCACTGGAGATGTACTGGGTGACAGACTGTCACCTGACTCAGGCTGGTGATACAAAAGATGCAGAGACGAAGCCATGCAAGCCAGGGCTTGCTGAAGATCAGTCCGTACATCCCTAGAAGGCTTGAGAAATTTTATTGTTTGGGAAGAAAAGAGACTGTGCCACATCCCTGCAAAAGTATGGGAGGTCAAACGCAATGTTGCCTAGGCGTCTGGGGTGTGTAACTAAAACATGTGCGCTCTACCCTGCACCTTCCTCTTCGTTCCCTTATGTAAGGATGTCATCCTGGCAGAGAGAAAGGTAGAGCTGAGTAACTTCTGCTAAGAGCACAGTTTTAATAAGGCAGGAAGCCAACCTCACAAAGACCCTGTTTGCTGTGTTGGGAGAAGATGTGCAAGTCAGAGCTATTTTATTGCCTGCCAGTTTAATTCCAAAAGCAAGCAAGCTGCATGCCTTTTCTTCTTGATGGGCATATGGAAGGCTTGTGAATGCAATAATGAGAGCTCTGTGTGCCCGTTTGGACCCTAGGGAGTTAAAGAACTTTGACTCTTTTTGTGCTTTGTTTTGTTAGAAGAACCCAGGGATGCCTTCTATTACCTCTTGCACACGGCCACCTACCACAGCCCCTCAGATGTTCCCCGGGATACAGGGCCTGGTGTTAATTTGCCTAGGTTTATGGCTTAGAAAATGAGAGCAATTTTATTTTGGCTGCTCTCTTAGGATTTCCAAAAATACCACCTTTATATGCATACTTGAAATCATAGGACACTGGTTTCCAGAACATTCCTGTCCAGGACCCACGCCACAATTTGCGTGCATACTGCAAATGGAAATGTGGGGCCCGTTGTTCAAACATCATTAAGAATTTCACCATAGCAACAGCGCAGTATTATACCAAGCCCGGGGCTCTTCTGTGTACAGGGCCTTATCTGTACAAGTCCCCATCTCAAGAAGATAAAGCACATTACTACCTTCTTTCATGAAGTCTCCTAGGAAGAATGGCCCTTTGCAGCGAAGAAATTTAAAAGCTGGGTCTGGACAGACTGAGTAATTTTGCTCAGATTAAATCGTGTGCTACAGATAATATCTTGGGCTATATGAAACTGGCAGTATTAAAATATTTTTGACTTACAAACAGAGCAATTTCATGAGGTTCAAGGTAATTTGTGGTAATTGTCTTGGTAATACATTTCTCTTGGGATTAATATTCTTATGAGTAGGCACAAGGTAAAAGAGGAGAGATGATGGTAATGGTGACCACACAATGGTTCCTTTTATGTCTGCTATTTGTGTAAAAATGATGTATGTGTGTGGCAAGATATAAACAGTCTTTTAGTTAGGGTATGTTCTATGCTGCTATAACAAGGAGAATGCCGAAATAGTGGATTAATGAAGACAGAGGTTGATTCCTCAGTCACAAACTAGTATATGCAGGGAGGCAGAAGGGATCCAAAGCTGATGGGCAGGTCCCCTCAGCACAAGGCTTCCATTCCCTCTAGGTCCAAGGAGTTACTCCAGCACCCTCTACTATGTCTGAGTCCCAGTCTAGGGGAAGGCAAGTTCAAGGCCAGCAGTGTATCCAATCTTCTTAAGGACAGGACAGAAATGGAACACACCACTCTGCTCATATCTCAACAGTAAGAGCTCAGTCACATGTCCGTGTCAAGCTAGCTGCAAGGGTATCTTAGAAATTTAAGTCTCTAGCTATGACATCTAAGAACTCAACATTTACATTACTAAAGGAAGAAGCAGGGTATAAATACCAGTAGATAACTCATGTCTCTGCCCTAAGCAGTTTAACTTTTTAAAGGTTATTTAACATACATGTTCACAGGTACCCAAATTTTTGATGTAGCTTACGTTCCTTGAGTGTGGTTCTACTAGAGTTTCACATTTTCTTCCTTACACAAAATATAACAGGTAACTCTAATTTCCAGTTTCAGTTCCTTGAAAATGTTATAAGACCTTAAAAATTCTCAATATCATTTGAGTTCAGACTCCTAGATTTTTATATTTTCACTGTTTTAACATTCATTTCCCCTACACATAATTGGACAGCAGGTTTTTTTTTTAGCTGTCTTTATCATTTTCCCTGAAGTATTAGGTTGAGTTTTTGTGGAGATTATTCTCTTTTTCACATCCATAAGTTGTTTACATAATACTTAATTAAATCATATAGTTACTATAGCAAGTAAAATACCTATAACATATTAAAGCTGGACAACGCTAACACTTGATGAGCTAGAGTTTAGCAGAAGAGTGTAGGAGAACTAGAGATTACCTTACTAGCCAAGCGTATTTACCATGGAGGTGGAAGCAGTCAGTATCCTGGACAAGGGGAGCCAATTAATCCAGCAAGTTAGTTGAGTATAAATCAATTAGCAGAGCTTCATCTGTGCTTTCAACAATGCAAGTAACTCCCCCCTTTCAACCTCTGACCACGGAGCAAATCATTCCAGAGTGAGTATGTTATGGGAAATATAGATTTGCTATTTTTTTCCTCTCTGTCCCATTCTCAATTGTCTCTCACAGTACAAGCATCAGACCCACTGGGGCTTAAAGATATGGAGCTCACTTTCCCACTAGACTTTTCTAAAAACAGAAACCAACTACTTCATCTGACGCTCACCTATAAAGACAGGGATAACTTCCTATCCAGGAGGAAAAGTGGCCAGGTTGGAATCATTGACCTGTGCTCTCTCGAGTTTCCAATGGGACGCCTCCCTGAGAGATTCTCAAAGGCAGTTTTCCCCTAGATGATTTTTATCTTATGTACTGACCTTAGAACTTTACCTCAGACAGGAAGAAAATCCATTCAAATGGCTTTTGCATTGAAAAGACGCCAGTGTTTGGCAATGTAGCTCTTAAAGGATAAATAAAACACCAGAAAAATTTCTAAACAGCCTTCAATGTTGTTGAACATACACTGACATCTCCAGAAATTTATCAGCCCCCCCAGTCTCATCTGATCAATAAATTGACATTTCATTGCCCCCATCCCTATTTAAAAAAAAGCACAGTGCTTGTATAATGCTGTTCTGGGGGATTTATTTCTAAATAATTGAACAACATTGATCTTCAAATTGAATTATGAGCCCCAAGGCATTTTCTTTATGTTGACAAAGAGTGACTGATTCCTATCAAAAATTGGCCCATTGGTACATAAGTTACTTGGAGATTCGGGTTTATCTTGAAGTAAATAGTTTTTTAAATTCACTTAAAACTAATATATAAATAAATATTTAAGTTTTTTTTCTATTTTTGATTTTATGTACGTAGTTCACAAGCTACAATAGACAACTGAGTAGTTTATTATTGTCTACTCGTGTTAGCAAATCTTTCCTTTAAAGAATGCAACTTTTTTTTCTTTTCTAGTAGATTAATATATTCAAAAATTATCTGCAAAAGTATGTTTGCATTTATAAATGTATTTGCCGGTGAGCCTGAAGTATGGAAATAGTCTGCTATTTTCTCTAGGATGGAGACACATGTTTATGTGGTCATCAAACATTTACTGAGCTCCTGCTCTGCGCCAACTTGTCCTGGGAGCCAAGTGCATGGGACTGACGGACTCAGCCTGCAGAGAATTGTCTGTATAGACTGGAAAGTGCATATAACTGCAGGTAATTTATGTGTTACACACAGTGAAGTACAAAGCATTAGGGGTGCCTGTTGTGGGTACATAAATGCAACTCAGCTAGTTATGGCAATGAACCTGAAATCCCCTCAGATTTCCTCCCTCTCAACAGCCACATAAAAACTGTGATCCTCATCATAGAAATAAATGCGTTTTTAAATTACCTTCTAGCAAACTCTTTGAAACACTTTGCTGAGAGACATTTGTAGATTGTCTCGGAAATAAGAGTAAGTAGGGAGGGGGGCGGAGCAAGATGGCGGACGAGTAACAGCTTCCTTGCGGCTGGGCACAGTGAGACTGGGGAGAGAGGACTTCAGGCATCTCTGCCAGGCGGGATCTGCCCAGAAACTTCCCTTTGGGGACACAGGGAGACAGC
>CAUYON010149635.1:0-14759 GCA_963573935.1 Arctocebus calabarensis
ACGGCAGGGGTATTCACCCATGTCATTATTCAGAAATTGCCTTACCCAATTTTCTCATAGAGAATGTAACAGTCATCAGTTAAAAAAATAATTTTTAACTGCTTAGTCATAGTTGCTAAGTTGTGGAAGAAGCCCAAGTGCCCATCAACCCATGAATGGATTAATAAACTGTGGTACATGTACACCATGGAATACTATGCAGCCTTAAAGAAAGATGGAGACTGTACCTCTTTATGTTTACATGGATGGAGCTGGAACATATTCTTCTTAGCAAAGTAGCTCAAGAATGGAAGAAAAAGTATCCAATGTACTCAGCCCTACTATGAAGCTAATTTATAGCTTTCATATGAAGGCTATAACCCAATTATAGCACAAGAATATGGGGAAAAGGGCAAGGGAGGGGAAGGGGGAGGATGGGTGGAGGGAGGGCGATTGGTGGGATCACACCTATGGTGGATCTTTGAAGGGTATGGGTGAAACTTAATAAATGCAGAATATAAATGTCTTCATATAGTGATTAAGAAAATGCCATGAAGGCTATGTTAAACAGTTTGATGAGAATATTTCAGATTCTATATGAAGTCAGCACTAGTGTACACAATTTTGATTTAATAAACATAAAAAATAATAATTTTTAATAAGCCCCATTGTCAGGCTCCTGTTTTCCGGAGTCTTAACAGTTTGTTAAATCTTTTCTTCCTAGGCATTTATTCACTGAACGTTGTCAGGGCCATAATGGTTTTCTCTGGGGGCTACTTTCTCCTTTTCTATCCCGTTCTTCTCTTCTCAGACCACCATGTGCAAATCGACACGCACTAGGGCTGTAGGCTAGTCTCCCACCTGCATTCAAAGCCCTGTCTCACTTTCTTCACTTACAAAAATTCCCAGAAGAAAAGTTAAGAAGAATGACTTAAAAACCTCTAGAACATTATTTTTGGTCACGTTACTTCAGACATTTTGCTTGAGTTTGTCTGGGTTTCAATGTATAATAGATGGTCAAGTTTATTGAATCTGATCTATAAAACTTCTAGCTGGGCAGCCCTGAATATTTGTTCACCTAGAAATCCTAGACTTAATTTTATTTGAAAGAACTGCATAGGCTAATTTCTTTAAAGTATAACTCCTCCCACCCCCATAAGCACCTAATTATTACCCTGCCTTCCTTCCCCCTGAGAGTATGAAGTCAGAATGCAGGGATTATGATCAGTTCTGTTTTTTTGTTATTCTTTTATTTTAGTTTTGGAAATGAATTAAAGTCATCCCGAAATGCAAATCAGCTATGGCAATGATAGTGATAAGGATGTAATTAGGCACCTGCTGTGTGTCTGGCTGTCACCTCTGTTATTTACGTGCATTTTCACAGCTACCCTGAGAACTCAGATGATCCCATCTATAGGGGGAAAGACTGAGTCTTGGGAAGTTTGCTGTTGCCCCAAATCTACCTGGGTGCTCTGTGTACCCAAATCAATAGGCCTTGCCCAGAAGCCCACTGCTTCTTAGTGGCTACTGCACTCATCAGGAAGGACCCAATTGTGCCACTGAGGTCTTATCCCTTTCTAGGCCAGCATACCTATTGCGAGGCCTGCCGCAGTCCTGCAGAACAACAGTCAGAGGATCACAGACGCCGGGCTGGCGGGTTCGCACCCGGCCCGGGACTGCCAAACAACAACGACAACTACAGCAAAAAAACAGTCGGGCGTCGTGATGGGCACCTGTAGTTCCAGCTACTTGGGAGACTGAGGCAAGAGAATCACTGAAGCCCAAGAGTTGGAGGTTGTTGTCACCTGTGACACCATGGCACTTTACCCAGGGTGACATAGTGAGACTCTGTTTCAATAAATAAATAAATAAATAAATAAATAAATAAATAAATAAATACACAAAGAAACAGTCAGAGGAGGAGAAATGTGGACAAACGTGATGAAGAACCCGGACTTTGGATTTGGTCTGATCAGATCTCTTCCGGCAGGGAATTTCTCATTTGAAGTCTCCCGTTATCGCCATACACCAAGGCATTTCTAGAGAAAGGAAATTAAAGAAGATGTGAGAACTTAGATGAAAGAGGCTTAGTTGCTTCTCACCCTCGTCCCCTGAGGAACTCACCGTTCCAGTTATTTTTTGTTGGATAACAAACTATCTCAAACTGAATGGCTTAAAATAACTACAACATTGATTATCATCTCTGCGGGCTCTGAGCTCTGGCAGGTGGTTCTCTCTGAGGTGGGGGGGTCCTTACATGTTTGACGCCAGACAGTGAAAGGCTGAGAAGTGCCATCTCTTGGATCCCGCTGTCTGCTTGGTCCCTTGATGGGTTTAGAGCACTAGCTTGCTCACTTCTAGAAAATCAGGACTTTTACGTGGTGACTCAAGGCTCCAAAGATGTGTGGAGGGCCAACATGATGCAAAAGCCACACGGCCCGCTGTGACCCTGCCGTCCTCAGATGTCACGCACACCGGGTCTGCGGCCGCTCTGGGTTGCTGCTGTCACTAAGAGGGGAGAAATGGACCCTGCTCTTTTTTTTTTTTTGAGACAGAGTCTCCCCACGTTGCCCTTGGCAGAGTGCCATGGGGTCAAAACTCACAGCAACCTTAAACTCTTGGGCTTAAGAGATTCTCTGACCTCAGCCTCTCTGTATGGGACTACAGGTGCCTGCCCCAATGCCCAGCTGTTTTTTGGTATTGTTGTCATTGTTGTTTAGCAGGCCCTGGCTGGGTTTGAACCCACCAGTGCTGGTGCATGTGGCTGGTGCTCTAACCACTGAGCCACGAGTGCCAAGTCTGGACCCTACTTTTTGAAGTGCTCAAGGTTCAGAAAGATCAGGTGGGATCCCAGATAGTCTGCTGCACACAGGGTCACTCTGGAGCAAGCTAGGTGACTTCAGAATCTCCATTTTCCATTCAGGAAGGAGGGTGAGTCAGACTTGGCCACCTCTAACATCTTTTGTGAAACATACATTTGGTGACTTTGTAAATGAATGGGTCCGTCTGCCCACTCTGTTCAACATAAGACTCTTTGCTGATCAGTTCTCTGGAAACCACATCTTTTAACCTGGATTACCATACAATCCTATGCTCCTTTAACATGTTTGGTTAGAAGACTGTTTTCTGTAGGTATTTCGTGGAGGTTTCCTACAGGCAAATAGCTCTGGCAGTGGAATCCCCACACACAGGGAGATAAGAGTTTCCTAGAGTGAAGGGATGGAGCCAGGTCATGCAACTCAGAAGTTTAAAATAGGAAAATATTTAGAAAGACACAATTAATTCGGTGAATGATTTAAAAATCTTGTCATAGAAGAGCTAGTTAAATATTTTTAGTATGGAAATAAAAGAATCCCATAGGTATTACTGTAAAATACTTAAATGTGCTTCCTGTAGGATAAAAAGATGATATTTGTCTGTGATCATCTTTGTAGGTAGAGATAGGAGAAATTGATGAAAGGTGTAAGGAGACTGTTCCCTTCCCATCATTCAGGAGACTTTTCTGAAGTTTAAAAATAGTGAACTTTTTAGTTAGCTAATACTTGCTTAGAAGTGTTTAAGAATGGGCTGTTCCCGAGTGGGATCTTACATGGATCTTACATGGGGTGATCTTACATGAAGCCCCTTTAAATGTTATAATTCTCTGGTTCCAGTAGACCCACAGCATGTATGGTATTTACTAAGAAAGAATGCAGTGGTCAGGACGCCCAAAGAGTCAGCTCAGCAGACGGCGTTGGAGGTGGCTCTGATTTGATTAACCCAGAGCCAATGTCAAGGCCTGTCTGTAGTAGGAGCTGCGGGCAGAACTCTGTTCTCATTTCTGATGATTCTGCCTGCGCTAGTTTTGCCTGGCCCACGGTACATACTCAGAAGCTGTTACTAAGTGAATTTTTTACTCTTTAAGTATGGAAAGGGTGACAGAAAATGTCTCATCTTATATCCCTTTCTGGAACCAAGTAATATTCTGGGCACAGAATCAGAACAGAAACTTAATAAGTATTGATTGACTGGAACTTGTTGACCGGTGATGATATTGGTTGATTGTTTCTGTGGGTAGGAACTTAGCATTTAAACACCACATTGTGACATTAGCACACCCTGGCAAGCCTGTTTATCCATCTGCCCCTCTCATCGGAATGGATGTATCTTCACAGATTCCCAGAACCCAGGCTCTTCGTACCTCTAGCTTCAGGAAGCTTCCTGCCTGCTTTTCTGCATGTCAGATTCTCCCAGGGCTGTCTCAGTGTCCGTGTCAGGAAAATGCCCATCACCCTCCCAGAATGAACACCCCCAGGAAGGATGCCATCGCCTTCTGGATTGAGTCATATTTATTGAATTCCATACTCCACATGGGGCTGGTGAGGTGGCAGGTGGGGAGGCTGGGGGCACGGGACTGCGATAAGGGTTTTTAGATCTCAGTCCTAAGAAGCCGGGCTTTAGATGACAACCTCCCAATGCCAGAAACTTCCTGGTGTGGTAACACCTGCGTTTCCACAGCAGAGCAAATGCAGCAAACTTCACATGTGGTTAACTGTATACCATCAGGGCACCATCCGCATTCTAAACCAAGTAAGACCCTGAAACACAATGCTATTTCCCCTGTTAATCATCCTCAATTCTCCTCTGGCTTCAGACATTTCCAATGCTGGAAGCCTGCCTGGTGGCCCCCTTCACGGCAGTCAGTGCTCTGAATGGCAATGATTTTTCATTTCCCTTAGCTGGCAGGTGCAGGCAGCTCTTCCCTGGGGTGACACGGTGCTGGTAGGTGGTGCAGCTGCTGCCCCCTAAGGAACGAGCAGGAGACAGCTCAGCACAGTTTAGAGCATCCTGCTCAGGCGTCCATAGGAGGGGCGTCGGGGACCATGATGGTCCGTTAAGACATTTCTCTGTCTAGTCTGGGAGTTTTATGAAAGATTCCCCTACCCATTGTGAAAAGCCTGGCTGCCATAAATCAGTCGTCCAAGTGCCTTGCAAAAGTACCATTTCTAATGTCCATCACTGCCGTTTTCAGCACCCTTCTTCTTTTTTTTTTTTTTTTTTGAGACAGAACCTCATTGTGTTGCCCCAGGCCAGAGTGCTGTGGCCTCAGTCTAGCCCACAGCGACCTCAGACTCCTGAGGTAAGCGCTCTTCCCGCCTCAGCCTCCCGAATGGCCGGGACCACAGGCCCCACTGCCATGCCTAGGAAACATTTCTATTTTTAGTAGAGGTGGGTCTTGCTTTTTCTTAGACTGGGTTCGAACTCCTGAGCTTGTGATCCTCCTGTCTTGGCCTCCCAGAGCGCTGGGGTTTCAGCACCCTTCTTATTAAGTGTTAATATTAGGGCAATGATATCAATGAATCAATGAAGAGATGATGAGTACTGAAGCCACGTGTGACCGGCCACATTTAATTGCAATTAAACAGTCTCTAAAGGGCAGTTGAGGAGTAACGTGGCCCTGGATAATCCTGTCTGTCCCTGAATAGTCATGTGGGTCAATTAATTGACAAAATTGTCATTTGAGCCAACATTTCAGACAAAGTGGTTGCTGGGCTGACTATGTACTTGAAGTTGCTCCCCATAGGGTTGACGTTAGGTAGGTGTAATGCAAAACTCTGAGCTGGGGCTTCTTAATGTGGTGGAAATTACAATGGTTTAGCCATTCGCTACTTTCGATTTGCCAGCCATACTTTATGGGCACGCTGGTGGAATACACTGTTGGCTGTATGTTAAAAACATATTTTGTTAATAAGAGGCCTTGTGTAAATAAATCCCTCATTTATATGGGATGTGAATCCACTCTTGATTCGAAAAATTTGGCATCTGCTCTGATTGCGCCCCTTGGGATGGCTTGGGAAATTCCCTCAACTTCCTTTCTTCACCTGTTTAGGGAGAATTATGATGGAAACTTTTGTAGAGAAAAGGGGGTATCAGAGGGGACTGATCATTGTAAACAGGGTCATAAGGGATGAATACAGCAGGCTGGACAAATACCCAAGGTATTGGGACCCTGGGAAGGATTTTTAGTGCTTGCAAGATTTTGCTATTTTTTTTTTAATTTGGGGAAAAATGTCGAACTATAAGCCTCTTCAAAATCTTTGTGGGATGAGGAAGAGTCTAAATAAGTATACTTCATAGGCAATGTGAAAATTTAGGAAGGTCCAATTATAATAATAAATTATATTTTATATACTGACCTCCTTTATCCTTTGTTTAAATGCAAACTGATGGTCAGTATATAATGGATTATATGTGGGCAGCTCCAGGGCAGGTGCTCAGATCACGACCTTTAGGCTTGTGTGACCCCTGTGTGCCTCAGATTACCTGTCTGTGAACTGGGGTGGGGGGTGATCATAGGTTGTGGGAAATGGTGCTTTGTTTGAAACTGGTCTTGTGCTTGCCCATGCCCAGATGAAAAGATCTATTGTGATTTTTGAAGAATAAGGACAGGCTATTTTCTTGAGCAGGCTGAGGAAAACCTTAGAAACTTGGGTCTCCTAATACACAAGAAAACATGGTAGAAAAAGCCCAAGAAGCTTCCCCCCTCCCCCGCTCATTGACTTATTAGCTGAATATCTATTTAGCATCGCTAGGTGCAAGCTTCTCTGCAGCGCTGTCATACCTGGGGCGGGGGGGGGGGGGCTTAGGTCCTGATTGACACCCCCCTCAGATGGGACTGTGCCTTGTTCACAGGTGATAAGCCTTCATCTAGTCGTGATTTAACATATATTTATCAGGCACTTTGGTAGGCGTTGTACGTTTTAAAATGATTAAGAGATCTCTAATTAAAGAGCTCACGGTTTGGTGAGAGCGGCGGGTCCTATAACCTGAACTCACAGGGCGATGGGCTGCGAGACCAGAGCGCAACCTCCAGGGGGCGCTCACGGGAGCGCTGCCTTTTCCTGCGTCTATTCTCTCGCTGGGTCTCCCAACCTCTGGTTTCTTCTCCTTCGCCCAGCAAGTTAGCTCCCGTGGTGACCTTATGTCCTAACTCTAAGCAAGCAATAGAAGAGAATTTCCTAGTGCTTCCACCATGACTACTACTCCACCACGAGCACTTTCTGTCTAGACAAAAGAGATACCCTACCCCCTTTCCAGCGCTCTCTTAGGCCCTACGCCCCGCTCCCTCTGATCTGCTCAAGGGCACCCTTCAGCCCCTCTACTGCACCATCAGATCGCTCCCCTTCTAATGGATCTGCCCATCATAGAATTTGCCGAAATATCTCTTGTCTAAGAAATTCCATCCATTAAGCCCACTCCATTTCCCTGCATGCCTAAATAACAAAACTCTAGAAAAGATCTTTTGCAATCACTGCATTGACTTCCTACTGTCTCTTTTTCTTTTGAACTAATTCTAACCAGGATTTATCTCTACCACCTGGCCTAAAAGCCTTTGGGTATTTATCCAAAGGCAATGACACAGGATGTCAAAGAGGTGTCTGCAACCGTATGTTCGTTGTAGCAGTTTTCACAGTGGCCATGGGAAGGAATTCATCTGAGTGTCCATCTATAGATGAATGGATAAAGCAAATGCACTGCACCAGCAGCGCCTGTGTCTCAGTGAGTAGGGTGCTGGCCCCATAGATGGAGGGTGGCTGGTTCCAACCTGGCCCCAGCCCCAGCCAACTGCAACAACAACAACAACAATCAAAGAAAAGAAAAGAAAACTCGGTGCATATTACTATGGGCTATTACTTAACCCAAAAAATAGAAGAAACAAAATAAAGAAACAAAACAATATTTTCTTGTTGATTAGTTTGAGTTCTCTGTAGATTCTAGTTATCAGCCCCTAGGTAAAGGGTTCAGCTACGCCTTGAACTTTACCTTAGAAATGAAAACAATGTGGCCTAGTCATTTATACCTTCATATTAAGGGAGATTTAAAAAAAAAGAATGAAATCCTGTCATCGTGTCAACATAGATAAACCCAGAGGACACAGTTTAGTGAAGTAAAGAAGGCCCAGAAAGATAAGTACTGCGTGATCTCAGTCACAAAGGGAATCTAAAACTGCTGATCTCGTAGACGTGGAGAGTAGAATGGTGGCTACCAGGGATGTGGTTGAATAGAAGAGAAGAAAATGGGGAAATACTGGTCAAAGGATATATAATTACTGTTTTAAAAAATATGCTCCAAATAGACAAATATAGAGAGACAGAAAGTAGATGAGTGATTGCCCTGGATTGGAGGAGGGGGGAAGTGGATGGCGGAGAGAAATGGGAATGAGTACAACAGTTATAGAGTTTCTTTTTTACAGGATGGAAATTAACCCTGACTGTGGCGAGGGTTGCACAACACTGTGAATATACCAAGAACTATTGGCTGTACATTTTCAATCAATGACCTCAATAGAGCTGTTTAAAAAAATAAAAGAGGGCTGGGTGTGGTGGCTCACCCCTGTAATCCCAGCACTTGGGAGGCTGAGGCAGGTGGATTGCCTAAGCTCATGAGTTCAAGACCAGCCTGAGCAAGAGCAAGACCCTGTCTCAAAAAAATAGCTGGGATGGGCGGCAACTGTGACTCAAAGGAGTAGGGCGCAGGCCCCCTATGCTGGAGGTGGCAGGTTCAAACCCAGCCCTGGCCAAAAACTGTGGGAAAAAAAAATAGCTGGGCATTGTGGTGGGCACCTGTATCCCCAGCTACTCAGAAGGCTGAGGCAAGAAGGCTTAAGCCCAAGAGTTTGAGGTTGCTGTGAGCTGTGATGCCACAGCACTCTACCGAGGGCAACATACTGAGACTCTGTCTCAAAAATTAAAATAAATAAATGAATAAGTAAGTAAAAGAAAAGAAAAAGAATAAAAAGCTTTTGCCAACATCACAATTGACCTTCATGTTACTAAGTGCCATGGTCAATTCTTAGTTCTCTTGTGATGTAACAAGCCTATTGGCCTATTTCACACAGTTGATCCCTCTTGAAATCTTTGCTTCCTGTGGGCCTGGGATTCCATCCTTAGTCTCTTTGTTAACAAAACCCATACATGTTGGGGTGTCCCAGGGCTCAATCCTTTGATCTCTCTTCTGAATAGATTATACTCATTCCTTGAGTGCTTTCATTCTATGTCTTTGATACCTATCTAACCCAACACGTTTCCATATGTATATCTCTAAACTGGATCTCTCCTCCAAACTCCAAATTTAATATCAGACTGCCTCATTCTTTCACTGATGCATAATGGATGGACTTATTTGTGGAATACATGTGACAATTTGATACATTCCTATATGTCCTTTACTCTTCATTTCCTTCACCCTTCACCTATAGATGGTCCTTGACTTCTAATGAGCTGGCTTGTGACTATTGACTCTGGGATGGTGTGAAGGCAATGGGCATTTAGTAGACATCATGGTCTGAGACTCTCTTGTGATGTGGGCAGCTCTCAGGCAGCCAGCAGTCACAAGGGTAAACAGCTCATATTCTACAGCAGCGGTTCTCAACCTGGTCGTGACCCACAGGAATTGTATTAAAGGGCTGTGGCATTAGGAAGGTTGAGAACCACTGTTCTACAGAGCCCTGTGTTGCCCAAATATAAGCTAATGCAAGTGTTCACCTTTAAGGTAGGCTACAATGTTCAGTAGCTCAGGTGTGTTAAATGCATTTTTGACTTACTGTATTTTCGACTTGATGAGTTTATCAATACGTAATCCCTGATAAGCCAAAGAACATCTGAATTAGCAAAGCCTATCAGTTCTATTTTCAAGCTGTGTTTTAAGTCTGAGGCTTTACATCCTTCCTGCTGTGTCCCTCCTTTATTTACGTCATCGTCTTCCTGACCTGTAGAATGGGCATAACCTCCTTCCGGACTTGTAGCCCTGCCTCCCTCACTGTTGCCCCCTCTTCCATCTGTTGTCTATAGAGCAATTCTCTTATTCAAAATTTATCATTACGTCCATCTGCTCAAAGCACTCCAAAAGGTTCTCATCTTGCCCCCATAAAAGCTCAAGTTCTTTGTTGTTCATTGTGCAAGGCCCAAACTTATGGGCAACATCCCGCCTTCTATTTCCTTCCTAACCTCCCCTGCTGCCAACTTCCTCCTTGTTCACTCCACTCTGCCCTCTGCCTCCTAGATGGTCTTTGAACATGTCCAGTGAGTTCTCACCTCACTCAAGAGAGAGATGTGCCTTTGCATGTACAGCTCCCTCTGCCGGAATGCTCTTTCTCAGACATCTCCTCTGAGTCACTCCTCACTTCCAGCAAGTCTCTGCTCATCACTGCTTCATGGATTCTTCCCTGATCAACCTGATTCAAGCCCATTTCCCCCCCACCCCCCAACCTGGGCACTCCTCAGCTCCTTTACAGACTAGCTTTCCTCTGTAGTACATACTGCCCTCTGATGAATACCGAGAGCAAGTGAGGAGGCAATCTGATTTAAATTCCAAAGGTCACTGTGAAGGTCATTGTGGTGGATTGCAGGACCAATGGCACATGGGAAGGCATGGGAAAGTAGAGGCTGAGGATGCATTAGGAAACCAATGCAATTTTCCAGGAAATAAGTACATTAAAGCCTTGAAATAAAATAGCCCTGCTGAAGGGTAACAGCTTTCTTCCCAGCCAAAGCAGTTAGCACTTGAGGTGTGAAAGCTCATGCTACAGCCAAGGGGTATTTTGATCATCTGCCACCCAGGTGGGCGAGTCTGGGATGGGAGAGCTGAGGTTTGGGGCAAGTTCAGTTCTTCTTAATTGGGACTGGGATGGAGGTGGGATCTAGTTTCTAGTGAGGGCTGGAAGAAAAGATCATCCCCTCTGACATATTTTAGGACATGGGCACATGCTGAATCCTGGGTTGGGGCTGATTCAATATGGCACTTTGTACGTTCCTGTGAATTCTGTGTTTGTTCTCGTCCTCCACATTGCTAAATAATAACTGAGCCAATTTATAGTTCTTTGTCTTTTACTTCCACAGCTGATTGCCAACAACAACTGATCACTTGTCTGCCTTAATGACTGACTCTGATTGGCATGGCAGAATGGGTATGTAGTGATTGGAACTGATTCCCAAGTGGCTGAAATTGCTGGCTCAAATGAGACACAGCCCTGACTGTTCTCAAACTTCAGTTAGATCTTTGGATTAAAATATGTATATATATATATATACATATAGTTGAGCCCTTGGTACATTTCTACCAAAAAGATCAAAGTTAATAAAAGGGAAAGTAATTGAGAAAATTGGAAAGTCATTTCACAGATCTAAATCCCAAATTCATTAATAGAAGTCAAACCTTTACCAGTAAGAAAGAAAAAAAAAGGAAAATAATAAATGCAAATATGCATGATTTAGACAGAAGAGTGATATTTTTTAATCAACATGGTAGAACTGAAATTTGCATCAGCACATTTGAACTTAAACTGTGGTTATTCTATAGTAAAATGATGACTAGTGTGGTGGGTCTGACATATTTTGCAATTAGTTGAGTATATTTTTCTTTATCTAATTTGCCTTGAAGTAGGGCTACCTTCCACTTTGAGCACACTTGTTCAAAGACCATCCTTCTTTTTTTTTTTTTTAAGTCAGGAGGACCCTCCCTGCATTTCTTGGTTTATGACAGTTTTCTCCAACAGCAATGGGGAAGTTTCTTCAGTGAGTAAAGCCATTAGGTTACCCACTTTGGTGGCAGCTACATTCTTATGTCTCATAACTGCGCTTTCTTTTCCTTGGATTAACTTGGCTTCTTTATTTTCATTTCAGCTTGGCTTAGAAAACTGGCCTTTAAATATCACATACTGTTTTCATTGTCTTCTTTCTGTTTTTCTTTTTATTCAGACAAAATATCTCATTCAAAGAGGAAATATTTAAAGCAAAATGATCTCTCTCCCAACCCCTTCCTTCGTGTATGCTCCTCTCCTTCCTAGAGATGTTGGAAATACTGGAAACAATATGCAATTCTGGACCTTCGATGTGCCTTTCAAAACCCACCTGATGGTTTCCCACTGAGAAGACAGCAGGGTTTCATAGGAGGCATCAGGTCTCAGGAAAATATTTCTCTTGAAAATATTTCACAAATAGCCAGGCAGGATGCAAGCCCCAGCCAGCTCACACAATAAAGTAGCCAAGAGCTTGACTCTGCAGCCAGCAGGCTGGGGCAGAAGCCAGGCTGTGCCACTTACCAGCAATGTAACTTTGGGTATGCCACTTAAGCCCCTGAACTTTGGTTTTCTGAAAGGTAAAATCAAAATAGTAGTGCCTAGTCAATACCTTTGCTATGAAGGTCAAGTGGGCTAACACAGATGATGTGTCTGTGCCTGACATCCAACGTACATTGTAAGAAGCGTGCATTATTATCAGGACTCTTCTGCCCAAACATGGCACCTGTGACCTTCCCGGCTGCTTGCTCCCAATTCCAATGGCTTTTCCAGTCTTTGTCCCCAGTATCATCTCTTTTCTTTTCCTTGCAGCTGTTCTTGTCTGTGGGTCACTATTGATCTTTCCTTTGTGTGACTTCCTCCTCTTCATGTGGTCATTCCCCTAGTTCAGTTCCCCCAAG
The DNA here is from genome assembly GCA_963573935.1 of Arctocebus calabarensis. NCBI lineage: Eukaryota > Metazoa > Chordata > Mammalia > Primates > Lorisidae > Arctocebus > Arctocebus calabarensis. The sequence continues at coordinate 12,436 of CAUYON010149635.1, forward strand.
GACAACAGTCTGGATTACTATCGGTTGTTATTTCTAGTTCTCTCTCTGCCTCGTGTTCTGCCTGTTGGACCAGACTTCTTTCCAGCACCTCATGCTGGCTTTGCTTCACCAGTAGCTGCCCCACCCTGTCGGCACGTCTAGCTCTGAGTGTCAGCTCCTCCCAGGCTCCCTGCCATGCTGCAGGAACTCAGCCACTTCCAGTGATGGCTGAGACATGGTCTTTCCATTTCTCTCCTCTGCCACTTCTTTCTATATAAAATAATTTATTCCTTCTCTGAATCTTTGATTAATCACTTATCCAATTCCTTTCCATAGCACTTATTTTATCATGTATTAGTTACTTGCCAGTCCTTCCCTAACAGATTACAAATTTCTTGAGGGATATAAACTTTGTCTTAAATCCAGTATTCCCCTAAAAATCTCAAAAGTTGTGGACACTAGAAATTACAGGACATAGTTAAACCTTCCTTTCTGAGAATGTTAGAATTTGTGGGCCAGTATCACACCCTGCTGCTTTAGTAATCGATCCAAACCCAAATATTTATTGCCAACTTTCAAAGTGACTCCAAGAATCTGCCTGTAGAATTTTGGTACACATAAAACATTCTCTACTGAAATGGTTATGTTTTGGACTCCTTAGTTTAGAAGGAAGCCAAAGATGGAAAAATAAATGTAAAAGGAGAGAGGCGGAAATGGTTCAAGTGTTGGGGAACTGGATTATTAAATAAAAGTGAAATGAATTGCGACTGTTTATATCAAAAGAAAAGACTATTGAGAAGAAAGTTATCTCTGCTGAACTCAAAACATGTTGCAACATAGAGAACTTTGGACAAAGACCATTACCTCCATGATAATGATACGATTTTGGTTTAAATCACAGAAGGAAGACGTAAGGTTAGTTATGAAGTCAAACATAGTGAGTGATGATAATGACTTGTGTGTCACTGGTGGAGTGGGGATAACCTTGCTTCTTTAGAAGACTCTTCCACAACACAGAAGTGTAACTCTCTGCAGTGCGTTAAGAGCAGAATTTCTCAAGGCAGCAGAATAAGTAACATGCATTTTAGAGTTCTCTTTCAATCTCATTTTCTTTGCTTTTGTTATAGCTTTTGAAAAATAGTATGTTTAGTATCTGAGGATTAAAAGAAACTTTATACCTGGGGTGTCCCTGTTTGGACAAACTCTTAGGAGCCCTGCATTTTCTCAACAGTGAACTTCTGGAAGAAACATCAGCCACCCAAAGTGTTCAAGTCATTGCACTTTAGGTTTTAATACTTTACCATTAACACTTACTAACAATATTTATCCTAAAGAAAAACTCCCAGAGTTATTTTTAAAATAATTACCCTCTCTACTCCTAAATTCCCTTCCCCTAACAACCAACCAACCAACCAGCTAACCAAACCTTCCCCAGACTTTGGATGGCTAGAGCAATAAGCATAGAAACGTAAGTTGTTTAGAAGAATTTGGTTACAAAGTACCAGAATAAAGTACTGAATAAGTCTTATTCAAAGCACGCATGTTTTTGATATATTTTCTGGCATGGCTTTGGGTGATTTTCCTAATTCTCTTCCTAAGATGTTATATTATTTTGCACTAGGCTATTGGCCTAAAGTTATGACATGAGCTGCACTCGAGACCTGTTACTTGTCAACAATTAATTAGCTTAGGTTTCAACTACAAAGAGAGATGGCTGGTGATGAATAGGTTTTCATGTCTGTGTTGGTTCATACTAAGGCTTAGTATTTCAGCTCCTTGAGGGTAGAAACTGTTCACATAATTATGTGTATCCTCCATCGTAATGAGGGCGAAATGTTTCTCAGTGGATTTCAGTTAGTAGAGCTAAAAATGGGAACACCTCTAATCATATGGATTTATGGAGTGCGTGTTTTCATGCTTCTCTCTGATAACCAAGAGTTTTAAATACAGAAGTGGAGAAGCTACAAATGTCATAAGGGTCACGAGAAGATATCAGAAAAGGGTGAAGATGGTGGTGAGAAATTACGACCTAATAAGACTGAAATACACTAGTTATGCTGGAAGACATGGAATGGATTGCTGGAAAGCTGATGACGAAGGTCTCAAAAGTCAAGAAATGGAGAGTAAGAGAAATCCAAGGGAGAAGGCTCTGGAGGGATGCTGAGTGCCCACCGTGGGGACACCAAGTCAGGTGCACAGACTTTCTTCTTTTTTTTTTTTTTTTTTTTTTAATAATTTTATTGAATCATAATTATGTACATTGGTGCAATCACAGGGCACGATTCATATACATTCAGAAATATTTTGATCATACTGTTACAGATATCCTTCATGGCATTTCCTTG